>CALNXI010000890.1:100071-115113 GCA_942486025.1 Porites evermanni | reverse complement strand
GCATATTTGATCACGTTGTCTGACGAAAAGAGTGGGACAATTCTATTAATATAAAAGGCCTTAAAAAGGGTTTTGTAGAAAATATAGGACAATCAGGTCCTTTGTTAGTTGTCAGTAAAACCCAAGGCAAATGTCAGTTGTCAGTTAACCCCATCCAGACCCTCCTTTTACTGAGCTGTTTAGTCATTGTGCTGTACAACCGTCCGCTCCAGGCTAAGCTTTGACGTTATAAGCCTGATAATAGGGAGCTCAAGATTCAAGGACGAGGACGAGGACTACGAGGAAGACATTTGATTTTAAGTTTTCTCGCCTATGCTCTAAAAATATACACCCCGGAAAGCTTCATTGTGCTTTTTTTCACCACAAAAGTTAGTATGCTTATTTCCGTTGAAGAAGGTAAAGCCCTCTCCCGATCGCTAAATGATAAAATTCCTAACATCTGATAACTTGTTCCCGCCACTACGACATTCTCGCTTGTCAGTAGCTAGTAGAATGACGACGGCTACCACATTTTCCCGCCAAAATGACGCTGGTTCACGCGTGCGCACTACTTAGTATTGAGAAAATCTCGTTCTCGTAGTCGTCCTCGTCTTAGAATCTAAAGCTCTCTTATCTAAATCCTAACGAAGCGATGCCAGAGTCTGAAGCTTTATGACTTTCTCACACACAAAATGTTTTTTTTGTAAACAGTAAAAGTAAATCTTTATCTCAGCAGGGCCGTGACGGGAGGGGAAGCGGAAGCGGAAACCTGTTTGCCAGAAATGGCAATGGCGCAGCTTTCTAGCTGGAATCAGAAAACCAATATGGATTTAAGGCCTGCGGTTTAGCGACGGTTCCAGTAGTAGTGCAGAGCTTAACTGTCTGGCAATACAAGCTGCTCCTGTAGGGGCTTAACTGGGAACCAATTCCTTGGACTCTTGGACCACCGGATCAGAGTGTAAAACGATTTGCTTTCAACAGGTAATATTGTATGCTAGTAAGTACACCAGTGGTATACTTAGTAGTGCAGTTAGTACTAATTTGTGTACTGTGTGGCAACCAGTTGTAAAGATATATTTTTTGGAATTTGTCTACACAAAAGCGAATTGGGGTTTAATAATCGATTTGCTGATTTTGCAATAATTGCAGATAAATGTATATCATACATTCTCATCCAATACTGCCAGTCCCACCATATTTTTTATTCAAAGCAGTTTCCCAAACCGCCCTATGCAATAATATTTCAATCCTTCCAATCCGCCTTATTATTATTGAGTTTGAGGTTTGGCGCCGTGCAATTTTTAAGCTTGATTGCTTCTTAACTCTGAGGAATCTGGCCCTACACTGTCTGATAAAACGCACGCACGTTTGCCCTTAAGTGAAGTGCTCCAAAAATTTTGGACAAATCGGTTACCGTTCTCGTCTTGTTATCCGCTGCACAAGCTATTGTTTGCTCATTCGGATACTTTTAATACATATCCCATGAGATATACTTGACACCCACCGCTAATATTTGGCCTCCAGTCTTCTCTACACTAAAGTAGTCCTTCCATAATTTTGCTGTAATTGTAACAACCCAAAGTGCTTGTATCCGGTTTGCTCTCTTCTTATGTTGATAATCGCTTAATATTGTCAAGCAGATAAAAAGGACATTTTATTACAACGTTTCCTCCTTCCATGATAATATTTGCGGTGTTACAAAGGACTACTGTGAAGAAATCCAGCTAGAGGTTAGGGTGGTACTTAAACTCAGGGGAACCGGATTACAAGTCCAACTCTATAACCACGCTGCCCTCTGCCTGGTTTACATTAGCCCCTAACACTTTGCACATGCATTGTCGGCCATTTTCAGTGCCCTGGTAAATGAACTAGTTGCTCTCATCATGCAGTGGCTGTAATCTGCTTTAAGGGTTCTTTGCATAGACATCTAATGCTTTTGTGAATAATTTTTTATCACTTTCTCCCTCTTGTTCAGAATGTCTAAATTATTGAAGCATTTCCAATGCTGACAGAAAAGTCACATACAGAAAAGTTTCAGCGCAATGCGACAAAACAATAGACACCGCATGGTACAGGTTCAAGGGTGTGGAAGGGACAAGAATGCCGACTTCATGTCCACCTAAATACAAGTGTAACACAAACGCACCCGGCTGGCTGAAGGGCGGGCACCTTAGTGTGGAATATGGTCAGGTTACAAGGAAAGCGTGTTTCCACCGGTCAAACTGTTGTTCTCTTTCCACCAACATCAAAGTAAGGAACTGTGGTTCCTATTACGTCCAGCACCTCAAGAGTACTGGGAATTGCTGGTAGCGCTACTGCAGCACCGACTTAACAGGAAACTCATCATCAACTTACAATGCGATCTTGTATTTGAGCGACCTTTATTTATCTTTGCTTTGTAATATTATTTAAGAAAAAAAGGGACTATTTATTCTGTCTCTTAAATAGCAATGCCCCCTCTGCTATACATTTCCTTCCAAACATGAACCTTAACTTTCTTCAGGGGCAGGGGGGAGGGGAGTAGTATAAGATAGGCCATGTGCCAGAAACTGTTCCTTCCAGCAGCTGTTTAGTTATTTTTCGGGCACATTTTGGCAAACTTTGGGCACATTCAGTTGCTACCTACGGTTACGGGATAAAACAGTAAAAAGTAACACCCCTTTTCAGGCAAAGAAAAAGTGTTGGGAGGCTGTGATACCTATGCTTAGCGGTATGTGTGTGTGAAGCCGGGACATCAATAGATCGTTGTGTTTACTGTTCCGTCTAAGTGCTTGTATATTGCTTCTTAATCATGGATTTACCGGCTGGTTAAGATGTGAAAAAAAGCATATCATAACATTTTTTGCGTTACCTCAAGCAAGAAATTTGCTTAGTTTTGACGTATTATCTTGTAAATTAATTATCATTGTCACTGAAGAACCTTCTTTAGGGAGTGTCATTAAAGTTTGTATTGTATTGCATTAGTTTCTGAACTATTTGCATGGTATTAAATAGATTCCAAATAGGCCTATGACTAATGACTATCCGGGGCGGGGACGAAAAAAGAGGGCAAATTAAGCCCCCGTCCTCCGTCCTCCGTCCTCCGTCAACACTGCAACATTTTTTTATTATTTTTTATTCGCACAGTCGAGTAGTGCCTTTTTACGCATTTTAATGTGCGATTTTTTGTTTCGATTAACTTCTTCCTTTGAAGTAGCGCTATTCTAATTAAGACTTTACGCTCCTTGAGACGACACCAGTTTATGCTTTTAGGTGACTGCTGTAAAATTATTGACATTAAAATTCATAGTGCGCTGAAAAGTTATCTGTTTTGAATAGTTTTATAAATTTGAAAGGATGTTCTTCAAACAATATCAACAAAATTTTGATGCAATAACCAAAGAAACGTTGATTCACGTCTATAGCTCCCTATTTTGCCATGTAATTCTGGCTTGATAAGCAATGAGGAATTACATGCATAAAATCGAGAACATGCCTTTACAATTTCCCGTCCTTGACAGATGAGCTAATCTGCTTGTTTTTCCAGTAAAATCCTCAGTGTAGTTATATTCTGATAGCCGTCGCCGTTTAGCATTACACTATTTTATGTTTTTGTTTATAAGTGCTTAGTTAACGAGAGCTTCGCTTTTAGCCCGGATAAATCTCTATATTAGGCTATTCACAGTACTTTTAGATCTCTAAAATGCATTCTAAGCAGCGCTATAAAATTTGTATCTGTTTGGTCACGCGTTTCTGAAATCAGCTCAGTATACTTCAGAAAACGTGAGTAGTCAGGACTAAACGATAATGACCGATCTAATAATATTCCCCGCTAAGACATTAAATACTCAAAACTCTCCCCTGAGAATACTAAAACCTCTCAATCGTGCCATCAGAATAGCAATTTCTGACTAATTCGTTCCTAGTCACTCAACCGTCAGAAATTACATTTTATATTCCCCGCTAAGACATTAAATACTCAAAACTCTCCCCTGAGAATACTAAAACCTCTCAATCGTGCCATCAGAATAGCAATTTCTGACTAATTCGTTCCTAGTCACTCAACCGTCAGAAATTACATTTCCCCTTATGGCCTCAAGTAAACATAAGTTTTAGTATCGAAACTGCATGAACTACTGTGGCTCATAAGGACAAATTTCATTTTCTCCTCACATTTGCTGACGTCATTCAATGACGTCAGCAAATGTATGGCATACGTAAATCAGTTAAACTTTTGAAACTCCAAATTTTTATACCGCTTTTGATAAAAATATTTAAGAGAAGTTGAAAGCTGAAAAAATCTCTCCAATATCTCAAATCTGAGCTGAGATATAATGACATTTTGAATTTGGATAAATTCGTAGCACATAAACGGAGTGCCCCCTTGTAAAATAAGCCTACATAAGAGTTTTAATGTCAAGTCGTCCTTGCTATTTAAGTTACACATAACACATCTTTACTGTCGAAAGCTAAAGGGAAAAGAAAAATTTGAAAAAAGATTTTCCCAACTGCGAAAACAGTTTTGTGACGTCATAAAATGTCATGTGATCAATTTTGTTTGTTTGCTTAAATTAGTGTTTTTGAGTCAAAAAACAAAAATCTACAATAATACGATTTTGGCCAACTATAAAAGGTTTGTGTTACCGGAAAATCAGCTTATTTTTGCAAAAAACTGTGAAAACAGTATCAAAGGGATCGTTTTTTTAAGGAAAAGTATGGTTCCGGGAGTGTACTCAAATTTCTTTGAAGTCCCGTAACTCGGGTTTTACGTGACGTAGCCAGAAACGGTACTAAAGCTCTTTCACATGATATAAGTTTGACTTTGAAATTAAAAACTGCATTTAACCCATGGTTATTTTGCGTCAAACATAAACTTAGTATCATTTGGTCAACAGTCACAGTCTATCTGGCAAGTTTGGCCAAGAAATGAAAAGAAGTGTAAAAGATACGTAAATTTAGCCTTAATAGACATTTGAGGGGTGGTTTTTAGCCCCACCATGAAAAAACTTTCCAGAATCCAAAAATACGTGCCAGAATCCAAAAACATATCCCATGATCCAAAATACTTCCCGGAACCAGGTGTTTTGGATTCTGGGAAGTTTTTTTTGGATTCTGGGAAGTGTTTTCGGATTCTGGGGGTTGCTTTTTGATTCTGGGAAAGTGTTTTTTAGTTCTGGGAAGTGTCTTGTCCCTATGAGCCACCGTACTGAGCTCATAAGAGATATCACTCCGTATTATTACAAACATTCAGTTGTTAATTCAAATTTTCAAGGAATACATACACGTAAAAAAAAAACAAAGGGAATTTTTAATTTATTTTATGAACGCCATTCATGCCACTGAACTTCTGGTTGACTCGCCGGTGGTTGCATTGTTTCTAAAAGATCTTTACTTAAGAGTTTGCATACATCTTGAACTGCCACTAACAACTGCCGATCAGTGGATCTGTCGATTTCTGGAAACTCTAGCGGGCCGCTAGTTATTGGCGAGTTTGCAGGTACTTTTTCAACAGCTGTCTTTTCAGTAGTCCTTGCAAAATTTTGGCCCCTGTTCAAAGGTTCGTGTGAAGGTACGTACACTTAAGAGAGGAATGTATACTAATGAGACATATTTGGGTCACAGTGACCCTTCAAGAAATATCTTTGGTAATCTCGCCAATGACAGGAAAATTTCATTTTTTGATTCTAGAGCACTTACAATCCCGGTCAGTCTTTTGAACTTTCTAAAAGAATTAAAAAGGGAAACAAAGAACGGGGAACAAGCCCGGGAAAAAATTACTGATAGGACAAAAGTTTAGTTAAGTTTTATTCCCATTTTACCCCGTTCCCCTGCGTGTTTAGTTACATCCGTTGTAATGGTTTGTTTGCCCGCTGGTTTTCCTACATAGGTGTTAATTTGAAATATAAACAGTTTTTTTTTTTTTTTCGAAGACTTTACGGTTAAAATTTGCGGACTCAAAAGCAGCTGCACCAAACGACGTATTTCAGCTATTTCAATTAATTGTTTAAAGAAGCAAAAGGTGGCTAACAATTTCTTAAGCTCAAGAAGGCTAAAAAATTCATGATAACTTTTCCATTTGGCTGAGATATTCGGAGTTTTTCTACTAACTCCATTCAAGAGAGCGAATCCCTGTGATGATTTTTTTTAAATCTATTCAAAATTCACGCGCGTGCCGCGAAGGTTATTTTTGTCTTTTGTTTCCGTGACCCACGTGGTCTACTTTCACGTGAACGTGACATGTTTTCGCCGACAAACGTTTGAAGTTGACAGCCATTATATATTCATAAACAGTCAGTTAACTTTAAAAACCCATCTACTTTCCTATCCAAAGCTGAGAATAATTTGTCAAAACATCTGAAAAACCACCAGCTAAATTTGATAAGAACAAATAAAAAACTAAAATTCTACTCCATCTGTACAAATGAAACAAATCACTCTGAATTCATCAATCATATCTGGAACCCTGAACATAGCGTGCAGCTTCCAAATTTAGGATAGGAAATCATAATTTAAAAATAGAAACTGGAAGATTTACAATCCCCAAAACTCCTGAAGACCTTAGAATCTGTGATCATTGCAACCAAAATTAAATTCGGTTGAAAATGAACTGCACATATTATTTCACTGTGATCAATACAATGATTTGAGAAAGACTCTTTTTATTAAAATCAACGACCGAAATACATTATTTACACATTACAATATCCATGATAAAGTCTGTTTTCTTTTTAACAATACTGATTCACATATCAGCAGGCTAGCTGCCAATTTCATCTTTCAAGCATTTGAAAGACGAAAGAAACATAGTTAATTCTACCGTTCCATCATACCTGCATTTCCTTAAACTTAGCTGTTATTATTGTTATTTTAAGCGGTAACACCTGCACAAAATGGTAATACTGAATAAACTTGTTGTTGTTGTTGTATAGTAATGAGCGCCAGGTTGGCTTTTACTCTAATCTCATGAAAATGGTTGACTACTATGATCTAAACTATGACTTTTCCTGTAATTCATTGAGTGACTCAATAGTTAATAGGTATATCGGTATAATGAAAAATAAATACGTCTCTTACTGGAATCAGACCCTTCAACAATCACAAAAACTCAGTTTTTATTGTACAATCAAAGACGACTATAGCCCCTTGCCGTACCTAGTTTTAACAAGAAAAAACCCAACGAGAAAAGCATTAGTTAGATTTAGAATAAGTAGTCATCAACTTAGAATTGAAACAGGTAGATACGAAAACATTCCTCGCAATGAAAGGATATGTCACTTTTGTACAAGTAACAAAATCGAAGATGAAAATCATTTCTTACTAGATTGTAAGGCTTATTCTCAGATCAGAGACATATTTTTCTCCAAACTAGAAACTAAAATACCTGACTTCAAATCACTTTCACACGATACTTTAACATCTCTTCTTATGAATTCCTCTGATTATTTAATTAACTGTCAATTAGTTTCATTTATCTCGCAATGCTTTGAATTAAGAACCAAATTAATATCAATGAATGAATGAATGAGAACTGTGACGTTTTGTAATGTTTTGCACGTGCTAATTAGTTGAATTAGTACTTAAATTTAGACTAATAGCTTTTGCAATACTGTAATTCCTTTATGGTCATGCAAATAAAGCTTTTGGTGTTGTTGTGATCAGCGCGTTCCGCTCATGATTTAGGAATGAATTTCATTTACAAAGGGTTTGCAGTTTTGGTTTCAAAATTTCACTTTGGGATTAAAGATTGAGATTTTCTAACAGATAGTAGCTTCATTTAAAGTAACGAATATCGAATTCTGACACACTGTGAAAGCCAAAGGCAAAGGTTATCACGCGCGAAACACGAAACCTTTAAGTGGCTGGCTTCAATTGTTTATACAAACGTGCAAGATACCTTTTCTCTTTTTCCAGGAATATTTTTCGTTCAGAAACAGTACATTGGCTTTTAAGTATTATTCTTGAGAGTTTCAAACTGTGTTTCTTCTTCTTAACGTCTAATACCTGCGATGAACATTTCGCTGTGCGAACACAAATCAGGTCCGATGCTTGAAGCTGTTAAACAGTCGCTAACCCGGATGTCAGAAACTTCCGGTTTCGGTCAATTCTTTATAGTGAGCGGTGGGCTAAAAAATTGTCTAGCGCCCTCTCAAAATGCAAATGTTTGGCCGCCAAATATTCATGTTTGAACCCACTTTGAACCTATTTTCCCTTTACGTGTCCACGGATGGATCCAAACGACGGTATCACAGCTCGCGTGTAAGCGTGGTTGTCGCCGGAAGAGACAGTTGTTGGTTTTTTATATACTGATGTAGCGAAGACCTCAATGAGGAATTTTCGTCGAGTCAGAACCTCTTTCTACGGCGAACTCCCACAAGCCAGGACCATTTTGCTCTTCAGCAGCTACTCTGGCCAGATTATTTACACGTAGAAATCTCTTGATCATGACTTGTCGCCGAAACTAACACCAAGTTTGCACGTCATATCGCTTGCTGTGCGTGATCGGCAGTGAAATGAATTACCCGCCAAGTTTAAAATTACATGGCGCCACTCTAACCGACCAATAAGTGGCGTCCTTAAAATAACCACGCAGTATGACACAGAACCAAGAATAGATTGAAAATAATTTTCATGGGAAGAGGGTCATGTATGGGGGATTCGCTCTCTTAGATCATTCTCTCTTGCTTCATTCCCATGATTTCCGGAGACTGTATTTTTCACATTTTATTACCATGAAAGATATTGCGATTCTGGCTGGAATAATGATCTGAAAATTTCTGTATAAAGACAAGGCGCTCCCTAGAATTTTTTAATGATTATTGGCTACTCTATTCCCTTAAACATTTAGTCGGACCCATCTGGGTAGCTCGACAGTTTCAGATGAGACGAAATGTCTACAGCTCTACGTCACAGCTCGATTATCGCTATTTTATGAGGCAAAAAAGGCTGATTGACCTTAGTCATTCTTTTATTATTGATAATTATTATAGCGACAATCGAGCTGTGACGTCACCTAGTATTAGCTAGTATTAGGGTGTCAAGTAGAAGCGCCTTCATTGGTTTTTGTTACCAAAGCTTTAGTCTTAAGCCCTTCTTGTTTTGTTGATTATTTTAACCCAGTATCTTCCATAATCATTCTTATTATACATGTCAATAACAGAAAGACAATCTGTTTGTTAAATCGGGTCATACCTCTCAATACGGCTTCGTTATCTCCGTTAAAATATATTGTACCAATCTTTGGATTTCTTTATCTAGATCTGTTGATCGGATGTTAAGAAAATCAAGCCGTTTTCCCTTCTATGATTGAAGGCTGTGTTATTAATTGCTGAAGTTTTATGATTATATTTTCTTTAACTACTATTTAATTAATGAAGTAATACTTTTTATCCAAAATAACTATTTTGTCGATATTCCTTCTACCGGTATTCTTGTTTTGGGTCACCTACTCGGTTAGTTCTAAGCTACGAACTATGTAGGTGTCTCAAACTCTGCACAATGAACCTAAATTTGTTTCAAGATCCAAAGGAATGCGCTTCTGGTTGGCTCGCCGGTGATTGCATTTTTTTTAGAAGAAGATAGTAGTGTGCAAATAACTAACATCTGCCAATCAGTTTGTGATCTGCCTGTTCCCTTGAAACTCTTCCGCTAGTTATTAGCAAGTTTGTTGGTGCTTTTTTTACCAGTTCTCTTTTCGGTAGTCCTTGCCGAATTTTGGCTCCAGTTCAGAGGTTCATGTGAAGGTAGGTATACTTAAGAGAGAATGTGCTAATGAGACACATTTGGGTCATAGTGACCCTTCAAAATAGTTCTTAGATAATCTCGCCAATGACAGCAGAATTTCATATTATCTTGGTCACTACTGGTTGGTTATGCCATTTTAAACCTCGAGGCTCCGTCGCTCGCTCGGTAGCTGCGCGACCTCATGCATTGAAGCTCGCTTCGCTCACTTTTAAGAACTTATGAGTGGTCAACTTGTAGCAAGTCTACTCTATTGTACATGGCCGTTCATAAACATACATAAACCGACATAACCATACAAAGCCCTACATAGTCCTACATAACCATACAAAGCCCTGCACAGCCTAAACAGTCATACATCGCCTTACAAAGACCTACATAGCCCTACACCAGCCTACATAGCCCTACATGGCCCTTCACAGCCCTACCTAGCCCTATATAGCCTTACATAGCTCAACATAGCCCTAGAAAGCCATACGTAACCCTACATAGCCCTAAATAGCCCTATATAGCCACACAAAGCCATACATAGCCCTATATAGCCCTACATGGCCCTACATGGCCATACATAGCCATACATAACCATCTATAGCCATACAAAGCCCTACGTAGCCCTTCATAGCCCTACATAACCGCACATAGACATTATAACCCTATACAGCCATACAAAGCCCTACATAGCCACACATACCCCTACATAGCCATACATAGCCTTACATGGCAGTACATTTTCCTTCATAACCCTACATAGTCATAAATAACCATATTTATTTTGCCACACACAATGAATTACAAGCAGAATAAAAAAGATAATAAATAGGTCAATTAACATTAAATTTAAGATTTGTACATTACTTGGGAGGAGTGACAAAGCCCTGCAAAGCCTTACATAGCTCTACATAGCCACACATAGCCCTACATATCCATAGATAGCCTTACATAGTTCTACTTTTTCCTACATAGCCCTACATAGCCCAAATAACTTTAGACCGATTTCTGTCTTACCAACTATAGCCAGAGTTTTTGAACGATTAGTTTATGAGCAGACGTACGCCTACGTTACGGAAAATAACCTTATTCAGCCCCGTCAATCTGGGTTTAGATCTCTTCATTCAACTGTGACTGCGCTCATAGATATGACAAATCAGTGGTATCTTAATATTGATAAGGGTATGACCAGTGGTGTTATTTTCCTTGATCTTAAGAAGGCATTTGACACTTTTGACCATGTTATCTTGTTGAAAAAACTATCTCACTATGGGGTGCAGGGTCAAACCGCTTCTTGGTTCAAGTCTTACCTAAAATACAGACAGCAATTTTGCGTGGTAAACGGATTGTCGTCTGTAAAAAATCGTATCGTATGAGGCGTTCCACAGAGTTCTTTATTAGGCCCACTCTTGTTTCTTATTTACATTAATGACTTACCAAATTGCTTAGATTATAGTATAGGAAGGTCATTTGCTGATGATACAAATTTAACGTTCTCTGCCGTGGATTTATCAATCCTTCAGACTGAAATGCGCAATGACCTTAACAGAATTTTTGATTGGCTCAGCTCAAATAAACTTACATTCAATATTCTAAAAACAGATTTTATGGTGATAGGTTCTCGGCAGAGAATTGCAACATTAGCTGGAAATATTTCATTAAGTGTGAATGGTTTAAGGTTACAACAGGTCGAAAGTACAAAGTGTCTTGGCCTCACTATCGACCAATTTCTTACTTGGAGAAATCATTTACAAGGTGGGGTGTGGCATTAGAATTCTTAAGAGGATTAGGCCTTTTGTTGGTTTGGAGCACCTCATAAACGTATACAAGTTAATAGCTGAGCCTTATTTTACTTACTGTTGTATTGTTTGGGATAGTATTGGCGAAACATTGGTAGACAGTCTTCAAAAGTTGCAAAATAGGGCCGCTCGTGTTATTACAGGTGCTTCATACTCGAACCATTCAGCTGATATTCGGCGTGAACTTGGGTGGCTCTCAGTGAAATAAGACAACATCATATGGCATTAAAGATGTTTAAAGTAAATCATGGCCTCTGTCCCTCTTATTTGTCTGACATGTTTGACGTCAATACAAGCCGGCTCAGTTATGACCTTCGCTCTTCTGGAATGAATCTAATAGTGCCAAAAGCAAGAACAAACTATTTTAGGAATAGTTTTGCTTCTGCAGGCGCTAAGCTCTGGAATTCTCTTCCTTCCAGTTTAAAGGAAGAGACTTCTTTAAAACAATTTAAGGCTAAGATCAGGTCGTATTTACTATCTACACAAGCCTCATATTTTTTGTTTTTTATCATTAGGTCTAACATTGTGTACGATCTTTCTTAGTTTAGTTTTTAGATGTATATCTATATCTTTAAGTAAGTTAAATATACTGCACGGTTTTAGGTAGAACAGATGCTTTATGTACAGTTATTTGATAAAATTACCGTGGGTAAATAAAGTTTTCACTCACACTCACTCACTCACTCACTCACATATAGCCATACATAACCATATATAGCCTTCAAAGCCCTACATAGACATACATAACCTTATATAGCCATACAAAGCCCTACATAGCCCTACATGGCCACACATAGCCTTACATAGGCACACATAACCCTACATAGCCATACATAGCCTTACACAGCCATACATAGCCCTACGTAGCCAGACATGGTCATGGATAGCCATACGTAGCCATACATAGCCCTACATAGCCACACTAGCCCTACATAGCCATACATAGCCATACATAGCCTTACATAGCCATACATAGCCATACATAGCCTTACAAAGCCCTACATTTTCCTACATAGCCATAAATAACCATATATAGCCATACAAAGCCCTACATAGCCCTACATGGCCACACAAAGCCTTACATAGCCACACATAGCCCTACATAGCCATACATAGCCCTACGCAGTCATACATGGCCATGGATAGCCATACATAGCCTTGCATAGCCCTACATAGCCGCAAATAGCCATACATAGCCTTACATAGCACTGCATTTTGTTACATAACCCTACATAGCCATACATAACCATATATAGCCCTACATAGCCCTCCATAGACATATATAACCTTATATAGCCATACAAAGCCCTACATAGCCTTACATGGCCACACATAGCCTTACATAGCCATACATAGCCCTACATAGTCATACATGGCCATGGATAGCCATACATAGCCCTACATAGCCCTACATAGCCCTTCAAAGCCATAAATAACCCTACAAAGCCCTACATTGCCCTACATACCCCTACATAGCCGTTACTAGCTCTACCTAGACCTACATAGCCTTACATAGCGATACATAGCCCTAAATAACCCTACATAATCATGCATAACCCTAAACAGCCATAAAAAGCTCTAAATAGCTCTCCATACCCATACATAGCCCTACATACCCATATATAGCCATACATAACCCTACATAGCCCTACATAGCCTTATATAGCCATACAAAGCCCTACATAGCGCTACATAAACATACATAATCCCACATAGCCATTTAAAACCCTACATAGCAATGCATAGCCATACATAGCCCTACATAGCCCTACATAGCCCTAACAGTAACATCAAAGAGGACTCTCTTAATAGAAGTGGATTGCATTTAAATCGGAAAGGTGTTTACCACCTTGCGTCTACTTTTAGGGAATGTATTAATGGAGATTGAAATTTGACCTGTGTAGATAGTAATCGACGACCTAATGATCACTGTTCTGCCAAACCAATGTCATTTGATAAGATTACTTCTGACATTAGAGGTTTTAAAATTGCCTTGCTCAACGTAAACAGTCTTACTAAACACACAGATGAATTAAAAGTCTTTATGGCAAATAAGCCCCTGGATGTTTTGGCTATTAATGAATAAAAATTGGATCTGCTAAATAGTGATCGACTGGTTAATCTAGAAGGTTATCATTTTGTTCGCAGGGATAGAAACAAACACGGTGGTGGAGTTTGTTTTTACCTGCGAAATGCAATAACATTTTCTAGGTTATATCAACTTGAAAATGATGATCTTGAATTAATTGCCTTAGAAATTCAGAAACCAAATTCATGTCCATTTCTTATTGCTACCTGGTACCGGCCACCAAACACACCTTTGGATTATTTTAAAAATTTCGAAATGTTTTTGAAGGAGGCAGATGCCAGGCATTCAGAAATTTACATACTGGGAGATTTAAACTGTAATATTTTTTCAAATCCCCCAGAGGCTCACACTACCCATTTATTGGACTTGATGGCTGACTATCAATTGGCACAATTAATCAAAGAACCTACAAGAGTTAATGCCAAATCGCAAACTCTCATTGATGTATTTATTACTAACAAGGAAGATAATATTGGTATGTAAGACTATGTTTGGCTATGTATGGCTTTGTATGGCTTCGTATGGCTATGTAGGGCTATATATGGTTATGTATGGCTATGTAAGGCTATGTATGGCTACGTAGGACTATGTATGGCTATGTATGGCTATGTAGGTTGAAGGTGAAACTTGGTGTATTTTTAGCAAAGTTTCTAAGATTAGGTGCAGTTGGGGATGCTTTAGTTGCTTTAGGTAAAATTTGATGTGGTTTAGTGAGGTTAAGGTGGTCTTGTAAAGTTTCTGTTATCTATGATATTAAAGCAATTTGATCTAGGAGGCCTAGGTGGCATGGCCGGTGGCTTAGTCTTGTTTTGCTTGTGTAGTTGATGCGCTTGAAACAGTTGTCAGTTGTATATATATTTGAAGCAGTTGTCAGTTGTCAGTTGCATATTTTTTCCAGTATGCTTTAGTAAAGTTTGGTATCTGTGTTGCTTTGGTCTTGTGTGGTTATCGTGGCTGAACAGCTTGTATACATTCGGAAAAAGGTTAGAATGGTGTTGTAGTTCAGATTTGTTTTTGTGTACGTAATTAATGTCATGAACCAGTAACCAATGATCCCAAATAATAAGGCAAACAGAGTTGCGAGTCATTAGCATCGAAACTTTGACGCGAGATGAAAGCTTGATCTTATAATAATATCTTAACCCTATTCAGACTGGGGGGGGGGGCTTTTCGAACCCCCCCTCCGGCAAAATCGTGATAATCTTACACTGAAAGAGCTATGACGTTCAAATTTTCTGACTTTTCCTAAAATTTATCTAGGAACATTTTGGTATAATTACCATGTCCGTGTGATTAATCATGTTGCCATGGCAACCAGTTTCTGACACATAGGTTTTGGAAAATTTAAAAAATGGTGATTTTTTTGTTTAATATTGGCTTTTTTCACTTATATGTGTTTTTGTTATTTAAATTATTTTTTCGTTGTACTTATTTTTGAATTACTACTAAATTGTACTGTGTTAAAATATT
>CALNXI010000890.1:57797-99994 GCA_942486025.1 Porites evermanni | reverse complement strand
ATCCAAGATGGCGGATCCAAGATGGCGGACAACCATTTCAAATTTTAAATTTTATTGCTTCCTATTGCTTTTTCTCGCTGTACAAGTGTTTCCTTGTTACTAGTTCATAAGAAAGGATAACAAAGACATGACTTTACCAATATTATTGATATTTTACGTATCTAAGTGGAAAAATAATAAGAAACATTGAAAAATCGGAATATGACGTCACTATGACGTCATCATTGGGCGTGGCAAGTCAAAACTGGGTGTGGGGCTTCTTTGTACGGAGATGATCAGTGTGTGTAAATTTCATGACCCTAGCATTATTGGTTCCAGAGATACAGAGGGGGGGTCCGAGGAGCCACCCCCCCAGTCACAGATTGACCGAAAAAGCCCAGTCTGAATAGGGTTAAAAGCGGTAATGTTTAATTCAGGTACGACAGGGGCCAAATGTGGAGCCTTGTGTACGATAGGATTGCATCCATATTAGAGGACCGCAAGTTAACATTTAGTAACATGTGCAAGATTTTGCGATCCACAGTGAAAAATAAATTTGTTTAAGTGACACAAACCTACATCGAAAGTTGGTGTTTTCTAAGCCAAGATTTTTCCCTCTCGCCACGCGCGTATTTTATACTCATTTCTTTTGGTATATTCTTTGCTTCTGTGTTTTTTTGTAGTTGAGTATTAACTGGCTATCACTCATCTATTAGATCGAATGAAGGATACATTCGAAGCATATTTCTATTGATCTTTTGGCGTTTGAAGAACGGAGTAGTGTAGTTCTTGCCCCTCAGCTCACCGATTTGAAAGATGGTTCCAATCTTCAGGAGAAAACTCTCTGGGAATATGCCTCTCGTTTACCAAATGTTGAATGAAACGACTCTCCATTTTCATTTTAGTCATTTAGGGGTGCAATGTAACTTGGGTAAAAAAAAACCATAAAAGGCAAAACAGGTTTGCCCTTTATGTTGAACACGTAATCCGAGTCTTCCAATAAACGCTCTTCTTTGAGTTGCTTAGCGAAGATCACATTGGAACTACGGAGATTTCGTTGAAATGTAGAATTCCAGGAAAAGATCTTCAAATTAGAGATAGAAAGTCCAATACTTGTGGAAATAAGAAATAGCGACGGATGTAACCTCTGTTTAATCGAGTATTTATTCATTTATTATGCGGAGCATGATATTCACTCCCTTGTTTAGAGTCGATAAAGCCGGTAGGTTTCTCCCATCGCACACTCCATTGTTCAACAACCTTTCGTTCCCTTCCAAACATGCTGGGTTTCATCAATTTGAACAATTCTATGGATTCTAGAACGTTGTCTGAAAGTTTAGAAGGATTTCTTCGTCCTCCTCGACTAAGGGGGAAATATGTGCCTTACGTTTGATAATGACGAATGATGCGACACACTCCGCCATAAGTAACACGAACTGTTGGCGAGATTTCCCTCGGTCCCTCTCCGCTCAAATACAAATCAACTATCCGTCTTCCTTCTGATTTCCGTACTGTGAGGTTTACCTGGCCTGAATTCTCGATCGAAAGCGTTACAATCACTAGGTCTGAGCATTGTGAAAGTCCGTTAAATCCTCAAATCTTTTTACGGATTTTGTAATTTCGTTTCGAATTTCCCTGATCACACCAAAACACCCAAGTATGGTAAGCGAAACTTGAAACATTGCCTGAATTGTCGGAATTTACTGGTCACGCGTGACGGAGCGTTGCTGTAAAACACAGCTTCGAGCGACAAGTTAGGCAAGTTTTCTGCAAATTCGAACTAAATTTTAACCCAAAAATTAAAACAGAATACATCTCCTCTGGACCCTGTGTCTTTCTCTGCGATTTGCATCGTCGTGAAATGTAAACTGCTTTCCAGCTTTGTACTTTATAACTTTTAAAGCTATGGCAGTAGCGAATATTAATTGTGATGGTCAGTACGCAATTAAATGTGGAAACCAACGCTTTTCAATATTAAGAAGGGCTGAGTAAGTAAATTGTTCTGTTTTGGCGCCTTTCTAAAGTCGTTGTTTGCAGATCAATAGCCGCTTTTGTTTACGGCTTGTGGTCTGGATGCTTTTTTCTATAGGTTTACCGGTGTAATAAACCATGGGTTTTTGACCAATCAGATCGCGCGTACTCTCTCTCTCTCTCTCTCTCTCTCTCTCTCTCTCTCTCAGAGATATTTTATAAATATGAATAAACTATATAAGTGATAAATGCCAAGGTTTAATCTAACTTGATAAGACGTTGTATTTGTGAGTTGTTTAATAAGATATAATAAAAGACAAGAGAGATATGTTCTGAGCTTCTTAGACCTGCATGCATTGCAAACACTTTTTAGGCGATTCACAGTACTTTTAGATTTCTAAAATGCATCCTAAGCAGCACTATAAAATTTGTATCTGTTCGGTCATGCGTTTCTGCAATAAACTCAGGATACATAAGTCGTATACGTGAGTAGTCAGGACTAAAGGAGGAATTTTAATATCTAAAGGCAAAGCACTTGAACACTATGGGATGAACAGACAAGATGAAATTTAATCTATTGACATATGTTTTGATATAACCCCATTACACAAGTTTTTGTCTATCGTATACTCCACCAGCTGCAGTCACATTTTATTATTATTTTTTTATTTTTGGATTATTCTAAATCCTGTAACCGTTTATTCTGTTCTCACTTAGCTTTTCTAGGCCCTGATGAAGACTAGTTTTGTCTAGTCGAAATATTGGGCAAATAAATTTGTAAATTATCAACCTCAGCCTTGCCTTCAATTTTAAGAAATAGGGAGATCGATCTAATCAAATATTAAAGTGTTGTACAGTGATTTTAATGAACCCATGAGGTAGAAAACAACGCACTATCATGCACTAATTCCATTGTTTTCTTTTGTGTATCTGTTGTCATCATACACTATTTGTTAGTATCTGTTTCACGGGTCAAGTAAAATCACTCTTAGACTAACACTAGGATTCAGGCACAAAAACAGCATATGGGTGCCAATGGGCTGCGTAGCAGTCAACCAGCCGATACCGCTGAAATGTAGTACTCTTAACATAATCAACCACATGGTTTTGTATTATTCACATTGTTATTCAAATTATTAACGAGTGGTCGAATTATTAATAATGTTTTGCTTAAAGAACCAATGCGCTTGTCTGGTTTTGCTTGGAAAGAGATGGCATTAGTTGCATAGTTTTCAAAAAGTTTGTAAAAGTTTGTTGTCCACTACATATCTTTACCCACTGATATCAGCCAACCAGTTTGTCTGTGTCTGCCTGTTTTTTTTTTTTTTTTTAAGACTTTATGATTGAAATTTGCGGACTCAAAAGCACGAGCACCAAACGACGTATTTCAGCTATTTCAATAAACTGTTTGATGAAGAAAAAGTTGGCTAACAATTTCTTAAGCTCAAGAAGGCTAAAAAATTCATGATAACCTTTCCATTTGGCTGAGATATTGGGAGTTTTTNGACTCTTGTCCAATCTAAAGAATCGATGACCTAGTTTTGTTTCTTATGGAAAGCTGCGGCCTTTATTCTTTTCCCTTAAAACAGTGTTTACAAGTTTGTTGAAGACTCCCTTTTTTTTTCTTTTTTTTTTAGCCAACAAGTTTGTCTGTGTCTGCCTTTTTTTTTTTTTTTTTTTAAGACTTTATGATTGAAATTTGCGGACTCAAAAGCACGAGCACCAAACGACGTATTTCAGCTATTTCAATAAACTGTTTGATGAAGAAAAAGTTGGCTAACAATTTCTTAAGCTCAAGAAGGCTAAAAAATTCATGATAACCTTTCCATTTGGCTGAGATATTGGGAGTTTTTCTACTAACTTCATTCCCATGATTTCCGGAGACTGTATTTTTCACATTTTATTACCAAGATATTGCGATTCTGGCTGGAATAATGATCTGAAAATTTCAGTATAAAGACAAAGCGTTGCCTAGAATTTTCTAACTCTACTTCCTTAAACATTAAGTCGGACTCATCTGGGTAGCTCAACAGTTTCGGATGAGACGAAATATTCACAGCTCCACGTCACAGCTCGATATGAGGTAAGAAATGCTGGTTGACCTTCATTCTTGGATTTCGCCCAGAAGGCGAAATCCCGAGGAGGCACTCTAGTAACTCGCGCGTATATTAAGGAAAGTACTTACAATTGAAATATACAGTCATACAGTCAATATAGAAAAAATCTCGATTTGCTTGAACAGGGGCCGCGAGGAATCGGTATGTAATGATGACGTTTCTATTGTTTGCGCCCGCGAAATGGTTAGGATGACCAGTAAAGACAGAAAATCCCGAAGGGAAAGCTTAGGTGGATTTTGTGACATTTATTGTGCAGTCATACTTCTTTACCTGTAAAAAGTGACATTTTGTGGAGCAGTTGTTTTGAAAGTTATAGGCTACAAGACACTCGTTAAGCGCAGATGAAGTTATAAGGCGCGTTCAGTGTACATATAAACACTTGGAGAGTTTGCCAGAAACCAGTTCACAAATCTTTGATTGGAAACCTTGCCAGACACTCTTTCTCTCTCTTTGACCGGAATAAGACTCAGCCCCAAAAAAGCAAGACGAGTGAGCAACGGCTACAACTGTAGCTTATCACTAGAGGAACGATGGACGATCATTCAGAAATTCACCGACAATCAAATTCTTTGCTAACTTATTCCCTGCTCACAGATGTCCTTATAAAGTTTAAAATAAGACTAGAATGCGCGAGCGTGTATAGACGAGTGAGCAACGGCTACAACTGTAGCTTATCACTAGAGGAACGATGGACGATTTCAGAAATTCACCGACAATAAAATTCTTTGCTAACTTATTCCCTGCTCACAGATGTCCTTATAAAGTTTAAAATAAGACTAGAATGCGCGAGCGTGTATAGATCAAACGTCCTTTTAATTTCTAAGGCTTACTTTCCGGCAAATAAAATGAACTGAATGTAAAAAGTGAAAGTGAAAAGCGAAAAATTCAACTTCTAATTAAATCTTTTCTTATGGTTTAGAATAAACTATTCTCGAAACTGAGAATGTCTTGATCAAAGCTGTGTAAATCGAACTGAAACTGTGCATGGAACCTTGCGTTTCCTGTATTGATCTCACCTATTTTATGGAATATGTGTGAAAATCTTCATTATGAATCGGTATATTTCAAAGAGCTACACAATTGACGAGCAAGAATACTATTGACCGACGGTACACAGAGAGGGGGCAGCTGTAATGTCAAATATTACTAGTTGATAATGATTATGGCGACAATCAAGCTGTGACGTCACGTAGTATTAAGTGTTACCGAAGCTTCAGTCTTAAGCCCTTCTTGTTTTGTTGATTACTTTAATCCAGTATCTTTCATTAATTCCTATTATACACGTCAATCACTTTAATTTAGTAAAGCTGACTGATTATCTATCATGCTTAAACATAAAATTTTCTGTAATCGGAATTTCTGAGACCTGGCTAAACGATTCTGCTCATTCGGTCGATATTAATGGTTTCAAATTTCTGCACAAGTATAGGCAAAATAGAACTGGAGGTGGGGTAGGGCTTTATATTTCAAACGATCTAGAGTTCAAACTTCGAGAAGATTTGTCCCTCCATAATGTTGATACTGTAGAATCACTGTTCATTGAATTAATAAGACCTCGAGAAAAAAATATAATTGTTGGTATTGTTTACAGACCGCCAAATCATAGACTCGACGATTTCTTGTCTACAAACAATGAGTTGTTAGGTAATATCTCTAGAGAAAACAAAATATGCTTCCTAATGGGGGACTTTAATATTAATTTAATTAACTACCAAAATCACCACCTCACAGGCCAATTCTTAGATGGAATGTACTCTAATATGTTTTTTCCTTTGATTACGCGTCCCTCGAGAATTACTTCACATACTGCTACGTTAATAGATAATATTTTTTCGAACAACTTTTTTGAACGTTCGAGAAGCGGCTTATTATTTACTGACATTTCAGATCATCTACCCGTCTTCTCAATTCATTCAGATAACGTTAACACGTCGGTAAATCGATGTCGACAAGACCCCTTCTTTATTAGAGATAAGAATCCGAATAATATTCCTACTTTTGTTGAAAAACTAGAAGTTGTTGATTGGTCTTCGATTAAAACTTGTGATGAGCCAGATATTGCGTACAAACGCTTTCATGAAATGTATACAAAGATTTATAACGATTGCTTCCCTCTCAAGAAGGCGACTAGAAAGCAGAGGCGCTTTAAAAAACCGTGGTTAACGAAAGCTCTTCTTAAATCAATTAAAACAAAGAATAAACTTTACAAAAAATATCTTCAAGTTCCAACAGTCGACAATTGTTCACTCTACAAAAGATATAAGAACAAATTGAATCACACCTTGCGCTTGGCTAAGCGTCGGTATTATGAAAAGAAATTGGAAGATGCTAAATCAAATACACATGCGACCTGGAAAATTTTAAACGAAGTTTTAAACAGAAAAAAGCCAAGGCCTCAATTAAATACAATATTTAAGTCAGACGGTCAGGAGATTTCTGATCCAGTGGAAGTAGCAAATAGGTTTTGTAGCTACTTCTCTAGTATTGGTCCCAACCTCGCAAAGAAGATACAGCCTCCTCCTTGTTCACATAAAGATTTTCTATCTGGATCATTTCGAGAGTCAATCTTTTTTAGCCCAACAACAGAGGATGAAATTATTACCATTGCTCAATCTTTTGCTTCCGGGAAAGCGGCTGGATACGATAATATTCCAATGTCTATAATTAAGGAATCCATTCAAATCATTTCGGGACCTCTGGCTCACATTATGAATTTATCGATCGCTCATGGCGTTGTACCAGATCAAATGAAAATAGCTCGTGTGGTACCACTGTTTAAAGCTGATGACCAGTCACTATTCACCAACTATAGGCCTGTCTCGGTTCTACCAAGCTTTTCAAAATTTCTAGAGAGAATCATCTATAATCGCTTGTATGATTATTTAACTAATTTACATATTCTCTGTGATAACCAGTTCGGCTTCAGGAAAAACCACTCTACGACGCTTGCCTTGATTGATTTGCATGAAAAAATTTCATCTGCTATTGATCATGGTGAATTAGCGGTTGGTGTCTTTTTAGATCTCTCGAAAGCTTTCGATACAGTCAATCATTCCATCTTATTTGATAAACTTGAACACTATGGTATACGTGGCTTGGCTCTCAAATGGATTAAGAGCTATTTTTCCAACAGACTTCAATTTGTAGAATACAATGGTTATGTTTCGTATCGTGCTAATATCATGTGTGGCGTTCCCCAAGGTTCAATACTAGGGCCTTTGTTTTTTCTGCTCTACATCAACGATATAATCAACACGTCAACAATATTACAACTGATATTATTTGCTGATGATACAAACGTATTTGTGTCTCACAAGGATAAAGACTGCCTTACTAATATACTGAACGCTGAGCTAAATAAGTTGTCAATATGGTTTAGAGCTAACAGGCTTTCATTAAACTTGAAAAAAACCAAATTCATTGTATTTAAACCATCTCAAAAGCGTACAAATCAAACTATTCAACTTTTAATTAATAATCAAAAAATTGATCAAGTAAAAGAAACAGTTTTCTTGGGAGTAATCATGGATGAAAATTTAAATTGGAAATCTGAAATCTCACATGTCGCCAATAAAGTTTCTAAATGCACAGGAATTATTCGTAAATCCAGTTTCTATTTATCCACGAAAACCTTACGAACACTATATTTTTCTCTAGTCTATCCATACCTTTTTTATTGCAACTTAGTTTGGGCCTCTACTTACAGAACTAACCTTATTCGTCTTGAGATTTTACAGAAACGAGTGATCAGAACTATAGCTAAAACAACTTTCGATGCACATACTGATCCAATCTTTCAAAATCTTGGTATCTTAAAATTTCATGATATATACTTAATACAACTAGGCTTATTCATGTACTCCTATCAAAACCATACTCTACCTTTAAAATTTCATTGTAAATTTACCTTACAAAGTCAAATTCATTCGTATAATACAAGAAACTCGTGTAAATTTCGTCTGCCTTTCTGTCGTACTCGAACCAAACAATTTTCCGTTTTTTATCAAGGACCTAAATTTTACAACACCTTAAACACCAACATCATCAACGCTTCCTCACCTTTCTCCTTTAAAAGAGCACTTAAGGCATTTATTTGTAATAATTATTAGTATACTCCAACAAAAATTTTGGGAAAAAGCCTTTTAATATTCAACATTTGTAAACTTCCGTAATATTGATTAGTTTAATTTTTCACCTCATATTATGTTGTATCCGTCGCCGTAATTTTTATACTATCTTCGAAAAATTGTAATTGAGGAGGCCTAATTAACATAAGCTCTATAGTTTCTTTTAGGCCTCCTCGCCATCTCTTCCTACTTTTTTTTTTTTTTTTGGCATCTTTTTGTAATTATCGTAATCGTGTGGCAAATAAAAATAAAATACCAAATACCAATCACAGAATGATAATCTGTTTGTTAGATCGGTTCATACCACTCATACAGCTTCGTTACGTTCTCTCCGTTAATATATATATATTACCAACCTTTGGAACTCTTTATCTAGATCTATCAGGGTCCCAAAGGGGTTTAGGGCTCCGGGGCTCCGGACTCAAAATAGCAGGGCTCCGGGGCTCCGGGGCTCCGGGGCTCCGGGGCTCCGGGGTTCCGGACCACAATAAACAGGGCTCCAGGGCTCCCGAGAAATTGATCAGAGGGCTCCAGGTTCCGCCCTGATTATTGAAAGTGTACTGGTTATTTGCTATCTTCGTTCCGATTCCCGGCAAACAGCAAACAAAGCACGTTATGACGCTACTGTGTGCGAGAATGTCCGAATTTTAATATTTGGGGCTTCGGGCTCCGCAGCAAACGTTTTGAGGGCTCCAGGCTCTACAGTAAAATAATATTAGGACTCCCGGGCTCCGCCCACCCCCTTTCCCCTTCCCTCCCCCCTTGGGACCCTAATCTTTTGATCGGATGTTATGAAAATCAAACCGTTTTCCCTTCTATGATTGATGGCTGTAGACTGTTATTAATTCCTTAAGTTTTATGATTATATTTTCTTTAACTTCTATTTAATTAATCATAGTAATACTTTTTATCCAAAATAACTATTTTGTCGATATTCCTTCTACTCGTGTTCTTGTTTTGGGTCACCTACTCGGTCAGTTATAAGCTACGAACTCTTTCTCAAACTCTGCTCAATGAACCTAAAATTGAAAAATTTCTTTTCCTCCACACTTGACTTGACTGTCCTTCAATAGCGAGGAAACTGATATTCAACCTGGTCACATAAATTAACATCACTTTTTGCTTTTTGTAAAGTTTGCACTTCGTTATTTATTGTTTTTTCACATGACGTCACTAAAATTCAAAATAGAAAACTATTGATCCTACTGAGATTTTTACTTCTTTATGATGTATTAAAGCAGCTAAAAACTAAATTTCCAACGCAGCATTCTCATGACGCCGAGAGTGCTGTTATGTAGGTTAAAAAAGTGACGAATTTCGGGGAATTCTCTTATCTAATTAAACACAAAACCATCTCGGTAACATATGTTTCTGTTGGTTTCCGTCCGCCATGTTGGTCCCCATCCAGGTGGGAACCAGCATGGTGTCTCCATACAAATCTCTACATATTTGGGTAAAAGCATTTTTCGGATATCTCGTATACGGAAAATTCTTCGATTCTGGCCTGAATCTTGGCGAGGGTCCTTGTATATTTACCTCCTTTCATTTGCCAGATTCTGGACTTTATCTATTAACCCTCGTGAGTACACGCCTGCCATACGGTACGCGCGTCTAAAATTTGAATTAGCCAATCAGAGGTTAGCAACGCGTTTAAACTAAATTTCCTACGTCATCTGTTTTTCGAGCTCGCCGATTGGTTAGAGTGTTGGCGAAAGCAGAGGGCAATTACATGATGTAAAGCGCGAAAAAATATTATTTTTCAACATGTCTGATGGCGGCAACTAATTTTTTCTTTCTTTGTTAATTTCCCCACCTCATAGCGAAATGTATCGGCTAATATTGTTGTAAAAGCGTGTTACAATGTTTGATGTTCAACTGATGGAGCAGTTTTTGAAGATATATATAATCATGCTTCGAGTCACTCGCTGTTGGACCACATTAACGTCTTGGCCGCCTGGATTCGTTGAAACGTACTTCTAAGCCAAAGCAAGAGAGAATGAGCCAAAGAACATCTTAAGGTATCGAAGTGCGTTTTTGCTCTCGCTGGCTAATTGAGCAACCCTTACCAGCGTTTGATCGCTCGACTGCATTAGCACGTACCATTTATGTGGGAGCGTACGAGTCACACGATTCTCCGTTGACATCTGAATCATCATATCTCAAATATGGAGGAGATTACTCACTGGACATTAGCTAGACGTATACCTCATATTAATATTATTTTATCGTACTCTAACCGCTGGAACTTTGTTATCAAATTAGTGACGAAAATATGCTAAAGTGAACTGATCGAATCAACATCCGTTCGTCATTTAATATCAGCGTTTGCTTAATCTGTAACTCTCACATAACTTAACAGCAAACTTAACTTTACATAATACAAAAGATTGCTATAACACAACCCTTAAGAACTAGATTTAGTTACGTTTTGCGTTATTTTATTCGTCTGCTTATCTTTAAAAATTAATAAGATGTGGCCTTCTTAATTAGCCTTAGTAACACAAGGGAATTTCAAATTTGGTCAAGTTTTTCCTAGAATTTAATTCTGATTGACGTTGTTGATATGGCGCTTATAAACGTATAGTAGGCAGTCGCTACTCTTGTAAATTATTATTCAAAGACCTAAGACAAAAGGATACAGAAAACTGAATCAACCAAAATAATAATAAGCCATCAAGTCTATCAAGATACACAAGTTTCGTAGTAGTTGGCGTTTGCCACGAACTTCCAAATAGATAGGGATCCATAAATATGCTTGAAATATTTTTCCCGACTAAGAAATTTCAAGTGAAGGCAAGTTTTTGCTGCAGAACATTCTAGATGGTACTCACTTTATTTTGAGTTCAGATTGATTCAAATTACCGTCGCCCGAGGGGAATCAGCAAGTTTCTTTCATGTTTGCTATGGAACCGCGACAAACAGTTCTTCGACTTCAAAGTTTTATCATTGATAACGTTGATAACATTCCATTCTTCGATACCAATACAAGAACTTTGTCGAAGTATGATGAGTATAACATCTAGAGAATCACTGAGTTACGCTGCACTCATGGGTGCGCCACCTAAAGTGCAGCCTATGTTTGTTAGCTATACCTAAAGAATCACTGGGTTACACTGTACTCATGGCTGCGCCACCTAAAGTACAGCCTATGTTTGTAAGCTCTACCTAAAGAATCTACTCGGTTACACTGTACTCACGGGGCTTAAAGGTCGCGTAGGGCTCGAGCTTTCTTCAAAGAAAAAAAGCTACAGTCCGTTTTGCTAAAAATTAAACTTTGTTTTCCCTAAATGTTTTACACCATATTGGGCCCCGAAATACGTTAAAAGTTTCTTCATAATGGAAGAGTTTTTTTTTTTTTGCTAGGGTTAAACAAGTTTGGCTTTCATAAGTTTCAATAAGAAGTTATCAGCATAATTATATCACACAAACATTGTCATCTAACTGCTCGCAACGTAGCCGGAATAAGCCACGTAACGAAGCAATTTTATAACTAAATTTATACTTAACTTTGTGAAGGAAACTATTGTTTGTATCCGTGATACCCATCGAAAAAGCGAGGAGTCATCCCATGGCATTAGGTATAACAGAGGTAATGCATCAGTCAATTCCAGCTGCAAATATAAACAAATGTCGTCGAGAAAAACCAACGAAGAGGAAAAACTACCAGACCTTCGACTCGGCAATGTATTCCAGCTACCAAGCCGGCGTATCGCCAGAAGGTGGACTCGAAGTGGGACAAATCTTGTGATTTTTTTAGAAGCCCTTTGCACACAAACTGTTTTATTCTGGCGGGAAATAAACATTAACAAAATGTATGCTGAAATCTAAATAAATATACGCACTTTCGAGGAACTCAGCATCATTGAATGGGATTAATTATAAGTCGGAAAACATCCCTGCATGGAATTTTACTTCCAGTAAAAGCCATTTGTGTTCCCTCATGAGATTAGTATGTGTAATTAAGCCTTTGTACAGTTTTCATCCCGCTCGACTGAACTATAATCTTAAAGTAATTATTTAGCCGAAGAAAGAAAATCCTTGCTGTATTTTTTTTGTCCTAGAGCTTTTAATTGAAAGGTCGTCACTTCTTTCATCCTTGTTTGACACTCAGATTATGAATTGTCTACCAAGACACGAAAACCTTTCTTTATTCTAAAAGAGAGCTTTTAAGCGCTTAAAAGCGTGATAATAAACAATTATTGGATGAGGCTTTAAACGTGATATCCGGAATAATCAAGGTCGAGGTAAGTGTTATCAGCTGAGCCGAAGGCCGAGGCTGATAACACTTTGTTTTATTATACATTGTTTTGAAGAAAAAAATGATAAACACCGTCGCAAGGAACCTGAATTGATATTGTTGTTGGAAATCATGCATTGTCGCGCAACCTACAGATTAGTCAGTTATCTGCTAGCAGATAACTAACTAATCTGTAGTTTGCGCTGATTACCAAAACTAGCTGCAGGTTCCTATACTAGCCAATGAGAAGACAGATAGTGAGTACAATGTATAATAATATAAATTACCGAGCTAAAAATCATGTTGTAATGTTTTGTTTTGGTTTGAAATCGATCGCGCGCTTTATCAAGACGAACGCGTCCTTCTTCAAGACACATAGGTTTGAGGTTGAAGTAAAAATTTCCCGAAACTTTTAAATCTCAGTAGGAAAAAAATAAAAATGTTATTCACCGGCGTAAGGCGGTCCGTACTATTGGGAGAAACTGTGATCTCGGGCCCACCTCTGGTAATTATCAATAGTCGGTAATTGTGTTATCGTCGGTACAATTTACGAGGTTTTTCAAATTTTTTATATTTTTGTACCTTGTTGAATTTTATCGCGCAGAAATAAACATTTCCTTTCCATACCTTACCACCTTACTTTTGATTAACCATTTAAAATGTCATTCTTCATTTGAATATAAAATAGTAATAATAATAATAATAATAATAAAAACAGTGACAAGTCGTCGATCAATAGCATGGTTTCATGAAAAAGTGCAAAAGATGTGTTATTTTTATCCATTTAGCATACGGGCAAAAAACTGTGACGGAAGATGCTATGCTCTATTCTTAACAGTTTCTTTGGATACAACAAACTTCTTAATCTGCCTGTTCAATGCAATCCTAGTCACTACGCAAAGCTCCAAATTTTATGATGCAAAAACTTGAAAATTAATTAGTAATTAATCTGGCTGGGAGTAAATATTGTTAACATAACCTTAAATCTAAAGTTGCTGTGTTTTTTTGAATTATTTTGTTCCGTTATTTAAATTTGAATATTATCTTAAAATTTCAAAGATAAGAGAGGTTTTAGCTACAGTACTTGAAATAATACAGCACAGGGAAATGAATTTGCTGAACACTTGGAGTTTTGCATACAAGAAATAAAAGAGCTTAACAGCGGAATAAACAGAAATTAGAATCAAACGATCATTTAGACTGTTGAAGCTAGTCGGTGCACGCGCAGAGATCTTATTGCTTCTTTTTAACTTATCATTTCTTTTTTTCGTTTTTCAAAAAACTTTGGTCTTTCCAAGGAAGTCATCTACTGTCGCGATGACTTAACATGATTCAACCACTCTAAGAAGCGTCATGTTTTAGGATCGGTTATTATAAAAGAAAATTAGATATATTTGCATTGTAAAGAACGGTATCCAGAGGTTGTTGCGGTGTTAGAACCGGCATGAGCACTTGCTGAAGCAAATTATCCAATCAAACAATCAAAACGTGAAAAAAGCACCTGCGTCGTGAAGCGCGCGCTGAAACGACTGTGACCGATGCATGTCTTGAATTCTGATTGAGAGAGAAAATGAGGTGAGATATGCTAGTCAATCAGGTATTGAAGCAACCAACAAATGACGTTTGTCAATCGACTCACCAAACCCTCTTTTTTAACTTGAATATTAAAGCCTTGTTACAATTTTGTTGCTAATAGAAGGAAATACAGGTACATGACCTGAATTATATATCCACTTTGCCTTTTAATAAGCTTAAGTGCTTAAAAATAACTTTATTGCATGTGATGGCAGTTTACAGTTGCAAAAGTTTGCCTGGTGAGAGCAAACAAACCAATCATTTTCTCAGAAGGAAACCCAAGGTCTTTTTTTCCTTTTTCGTAGGCAGCTACAAGGTTGGGAAACTCAATGTCAGCACATCCAGCGGAAACCAGGTTCTATACTCAGAACCTTTTCGCAGTGTGCAGGAAATTAAGGTTCTGACTTCTCGAGACTTCATTCGGTCACACTGAGTTAAGAAACCAGAAGGTGGTGATGGCGCCGCTTTCTGGCTGGAATCAGAAAACCAATATGGATTTAAAGCTTGCGTGTTAGAATTCAGCGACGGTTCCAGTGGTACGTACTGCAGAGCTTAACTGGCTGGCAATACAAGCTGCTCCTGTACAGGTACAACGAGGAACCGCTTCCTTGGACTCTTGGACCACCGGAACAGAGTGTAAAACGATTTTCTTTCAACATGTAAGTCTGGTGTCCGTATTTAAGTCTGAGTTTCTCTAGAATAGCTTTTAACCTCCTGAGCGAGTTTTGAACTGAATTTCTGACCCTGTTTCAATAATGATGCATGGTGTTTTAATTACGCTACAAGGCAAACTTTATTAACACTCCCGAATTAGAAGGTTTTTCAGTGACAACAATTTACTTGAGTGAGTACACAGTCTTTGAATGTTTGAAGAAGTCATAAAAGGTGGAAGCGGTGAACACCCCCCCTCCCCCCCTTTTTTTGAATATGAACTGCTGCTCAACCTTGAGAAAACGTTCCACACAGGATTGTGGCGTTAGGAAACCAGGGTACAAATGGAAAAAAATCTTGCCGTAAAAAATGAAATGCAGACAGGCAGGAAAACTGACAGGCTTTTTTCGTTAGATGTTATTTGTTTTTGTTTTTGCTTCGTTTCGCGGGAGAAGTCTAGGGAAAATGTAATACGAAACTGTGAATAATTCAAGGGCTCAACTTTTGAATCAGCCATGATTTTACGTTCGTCGATTTAACGATATTCCCCTTTGAACGGTTTCTGCGGATTTCTGTGTCCTGGAAAAAGTTACGTACAGTGAATTATATGGAGTAGAATTCTAATTTAACAATATTCAGTTCATCGATATTCCCAGTATATCAATGAACAAATTGCCGAACCTTTTACAAATTTAGATCAATCACTAGCCTGCTTGGCAGGCGTTTGAAAGGGAAGGGAAAGGGAGTTTTAGGCGAGAGAGTCAAACGCGAGGGGACGCGCGAGGAGGGAGGGAAGGAAACGCCTGAGAGGAGACCATTGTTTTTCTCGTTCTAACATCCACCAGGTGAATGTTACCTGAAATCCTGAATGGTTAGTCTTCAAAACAAGTCAACCACAGCCTTAATATCTTTATCTGATTGGTTGAAATCAACATCACGCTACTGAGTAACTTAATCGATCTTCCAGTAATCATTATATGTTGTTAGTGAAGCGTGATGAAATTTCTGCACGGAATTTATCGTTAGAATTAAAAACTGGAGACATCAATTTCAGCTTCAAAGGAGAATAGAAGAAACCAGTTAAAAGTACCGTTTAAAGGAAAAGAGCTGTCAGCTAGATGAGTTTTACTGACAGCTGGTTTTGCGAAGTCTCATCTCCCAACGGCTTGTTTTACTCACTAGAAGAAAGAGAGGAAAAATCATGCGGTCTTTGAGCTTGTTATCTGCTGTTTTCAAACACCTATTGCTCAGGCTACGCTTTATCAACGACCAGATTATTGAAGACGAAGCGATCTGTAATCCTTAACTGTTTTTGGTTTGAAGACCTCTTCTTGCTGGTTATAGACGTTATAAAGCCGCCAGGAATTTACTTAGATAATTGATTGCAGCTTTCTTGTAGACTAGATCTTCCAAGTTCAGCCTGAATTCTTTCCCCGCTACCATCGTTCCTTTGTATGCTCTGCTGGATTCAGTTCGAGAGTCAGCAAAGTACAAAGTGTTTTTAATTTTTCTTGGCCAAACATTGCATGCAAGTTGCGAAGTCCAGCACGATTCCTTCAGCAAACGACGTAATAAATTTATGCTGGATTTTACATGACAAGCCACGCATCGTTGCAACTTTCTTCTTTCAACCAAGGAACGCATTTGAACTTTTTTTATTGTACCTTCACTTCAGATTTCTTGTTTTAGGAAAACAAAAGCGAGAAAAACAGTACGACTAAAAATAAGTGTATCGCGGCCAGACTTATATGACAGCCAGTGGTTTGCGTTATTTTTGCATACATACTTAGTTGGTGGGGTGGCGAAAACAATGGTTTCCTGGCAGGCGCTTCCCTCGCTCCCTCCCACCTTGCGCGCCCAAAACCCCCTTTTCTTTCCTTTTCAAACGCCTGCCACCACAGGCAGCCCAGACTCTGTGGGAGTTCGTTGGAATTTGAATTTTATAGAGAATGTAGGAGAACAAACAAAATACGTTCTAATTTCCGCCATAATTTGAGTGTTATTTTCGCCGTTCTTCTTGGATTCATTGCTGGTTACTGTTAGCGGTTTTATCTGATTATTTTGGTCATCTCGTTACTTCAGCCTTTCTTCTTTGTAAATGTCGTGGTCTACCCGGGTCTACCCCTGTTAGTTTTCCCGTTATGAAACGATGAAAGTGTCTTGCAATGAAGAGATCGTCTCAGCCAAGTAGCATGCCGAAGCGGAAGCCGACGCGTGAAGCGTGTAACGCCAAATCCCGGAAGAGTTTGTTCCATTTTAAACCAGAAAAGGTAAACAGGTTTGAATATTGTAATAAGCTTTGGAAACAAAACATATTTTATAGCCCAGTGCGGAAACTGAAAGCGTGTTTTTATAATAATCTGCATGCAGTGTGTGCTATATATGTGTATGCAAATCATGTAAACTTACGGGAGGGAATAAATTAATTGTTATAAATCTCTACCAAAACACAAAACCATTATCGAAGATCTAGACAACGTCATACAGGAATTTAAAACTGTGAGGCTAGGTTTATAAAAAAATCGCTACACAGCGCTCACTTCAATGAACGCTAGAGAAGATCGTGGTTTATTCCTGCGGCCGTAGTTTTGGTGAAATTCCGGATCCCATTGTGCTGTAGCTGTTGGGCTCTTTCGGTCTGTTTTCCCTTGCCTGATAGAAGATTTGTTTGCGCATAAGCATTACAAACAGGCACTGTTTGCAAAATAATATAAACTTTTAGGTGAAAATAATATTATTATGAGAGACGATGCAAGATTTCTCACCTTGCTCTTTGTTCGCGCTCTCCGGCCCGGTAATAAAGTCCATCAAACACTGCTAATGGAACAATTTTTTTCAGTTAAGCTTTGAATCCAGCTATAAACTACAGATCTCTTGCACTCTGAGGTAAAAATATACATATAAACTTAGCGCCAAATAGCACATAAAATCTTCTGAGAAGCAGGAAATCGTCGCCTAAAATCGGCTAAAATCGTATCTTCGATTGTCTCCTAATCGCGATAAACTTATTGAAATTGCCTTATGAAGCCAATAGCAAGCATCCAAGGCCACTATGAGATCTTGAAAATTCTCCAAATCGCTCTCTTCCGTGATGTTTTTCAGAAATCGAAGCAGTGTTTTTATCCATCTCTCTCACGAGATGCGTACTCGACCGTATCACAGCTGAAATGAAGTACATTTATCAGTTTTACCCATGAACCTTTGTGGGTCGTGACGCACAGCCTATAAGCAGCTTCTCTGCTGGGTGCAAAGAAAGCAAGCCGTAGGGCCTTAGGTTTTTATCCAATCAGAACAACATATTTTTAAATTCGCAGTGTGCTCTCGTTTGAGTTGAATTATTTACGGACCACCAGTGCTTAAAAACAATAATAAAAAAAAGAATGTTTTTTATCTTTAGACTCAATGAAGACTGCGTTGGTCCCTATGAATGCAGAAATTTAAGTTTTAGTTTTAAAATGCAAATGATTTTCACATCCCACCAACAGCTTAAGTTTGTCCCCAGCTGTGTCTTTAATATTTCTTCGACGCTTTATTCGTCTTTCGCTTTTCGACTTTATTCGACTTTCGCTTTTCTTTCCGCTTTTTTGTCGCAAGTTTCGAATGAACGCGGATGAATCATTGGTTTTGCGCATTTTTCAAGGCTTCTTTTTCGGTCATCCCTGTTCTGCCTTGGCGCGGTCCTAGAGGTCACATGAAGGTAGGTAAAATTAAAAGCTTTCTTTATGTCGTGAATCAGCATCTTCATTATGTTCCATTTGCTCTGAGTTTACACAAAATATTCGACAGAAGGTTTAAAATTTATGAAAAGCCGAGGACAGGCTAAAAGAACGAGACTTTTCGCTATATATACATCAAAATTTAAAGTGAGATACAAAAAAAGCATTGCAAATATTTTGCGAAGTGTGTCTTCTTTATTTCAGTACTCAAGCTACGAAAACTTGACCTTCTCCTTGAAAATGAGTCAGAAGGGACGGCAGAAGGGAATGACTGATACATGTTGCTTAAAAACAACCCTTCGCTACGTTATGTAACGCTGAAAATTTTTCTCAAGTTTTCACATTCGACGACTAAAGGAACTAAAATATGGTGAAGATTACTCGCCAGTAACTTAAATTTCATTCCCTTGTCTTATTCTGCGCCTGGCGATTTTCTAGTGAAAATAGTAAGGGAAATATAGATATTGTATAAAACATTGAATTAACATGACGACGTGCTTTCCTTTCGATAAGAGTTTGCTTCATCTATAACTCCCGAATAACAGCAAACTCGACTTTTTAAAACAACATAGCTATGACAATCCTATATGGTCGTTTAGTTACTTTTTGCATCCTTAATTCATTTGCCCGCTTCTTCACTAAAGTTGAATGATGCCTGGGTGAATTAGTTAGAATTTTACATGACGTACGTGGCATTCACTTTCGTTCAGGTTTGATTTAGAAGCTAAGGGAACACTATAGAGTTTGGCCTAGGCCAAACGTACGTTGAACTTTTCATGAGACGAACCAAAATTAGTGAGTTAAGTTCACGAAAAGTTCGACGTCTGGCTCAGTTAAGTTCGTCTGAATGAATTTGGATCTTCCAACACGTTCTGTCCGAAGCAGACAAATAGAACGTCTAGCTAAAGATCGTCTCCGGGACAAACGTCGATCTTCACAATGCGACAAAGTAAACTAATTGACTAAAGAACTGTATGAAAATGTATATGTAGCCTCGCTCGAGCTAAATTTAAAAGAAAATTGCTATTTGGTCTGATTCATTTGACTGGTTCGAGGCATCCTGAGTTCGAAGTCTCACCCAACAGACGATTTTAACTTGTATTAAGTTAGGTAGACCCAAATTAGAGTTTGGTTTGTCTCATGAAAAGTTGGACGTTTGTCCTAGGCCTTAGAAACGTAAGCAATCTATACTTTTGTAATGAAAAGACTGATTTAAAGGAAAAGATGTACGGAAAGTAGAATCGTCCAAAGTGATGATAACAAGCCTTCAAACCAATTAAGATACACAACTTTCATAGTAGTTTGCAGGATTCTTAATTTCAAAATTTCTTCCCGAATCAAAAATTAAATCGAGAAGTAAATTTGTCACTGCAGAACATTCAAGATGACACTCGCTTTGTTCAGGTTTCAGATCGACTGCCTCAGTTTAAATTTATTCTTAATACGATCGCTTTATTTATGTTTTGGATAAATTAATGTGCGCGTTCAAGACAAATTTCGTAGACTTCAAATCGTTGATAATATTGTTACTGGACAGAGATATTTGAAATGATTTCCTCCCAAGCAATACAAGAACTTTGTGAAAGTATGAGTGTAACATCTAAAGTCATTTGAGTAATGAAAAATAGCTCTTTTGGCGAATGAATTTATCTCAAGCGGTTTAATGCCAGGGTTTCAAGTAGTTTCTGACTGAAACAACGCCAAAAATATTGCCTGCGCAACAGATTTAAAACTATTTGAGCCTACAAATTATGTTCATTAAAGCTAAAGACAGGACAGTAGTTGCTTCTCAGTGTCCAGAATGGTTCATCAAATCCCCTGTAAAATAGTTACAAAATGAAAAGAAGGTGAAAAAAAATTGAAACAATTACGTTTAACCATTTTCATCTATTTCTTATAATGGTTTGCTCAGTTTTCATAGTATAACATGTGGTTTCTTAATATAGCAGTAGAGTAACTTTAAGAAATAATTCAGTCCCTTTAGTTGCAGGTGTAGCTCATATTAACCGTACATTTTTAAAGCAACATAATAATAGTTAGTTGGATATGAAAATATTTAACTTTGGAGGGTTTATGTTGCAAATTAAATTGGTTTCAGCCCCTCTTAAGTTGCAACTTAAAATAACTTTGTCATGAAGAGTTGTAGTTTCTTGAGTTAAACTGAGTTGAGATAAAAGCTAAGTATTCTTGTCCATTTTTTTCTCATCCCAAAAGCTGGAAAAGAAATATATCAAGTGATTCTCTTGAAGAGAAGACTACGATGAAAACGTTGGTTATTTTATCCCAACAAAGGAATTAAACTACAAAATGAGAAGGTCAAACTTTAATTTTCAAGTTGCAAGTTAGTTTGCGTCCTGGTTATCGAAAGCAAAAGACGTACTTATAGTTTAGGTAGACGGAAGAAGAAAACTGTCAAACAAATGTGAATAGTTTTGTCAGCACTATCATTTTCTAAAATGTTATAAATTATTGATTTAAGATTCTATATTCTGTTTGGCAATAAGAAAATTTGATGCTTACATTTGTTGGATATGCTGTAATAACGAGAACGTCCCCATGCCTGTTGACTTTAAAAACAACCTTCACCACTTGCAATAATCTGGTGCACAGGTTGCCAACTTTATCAAATTCAACAAATTCACCCACGTCGTAAGGGAAAGACTTTTTGGCAACATGTGTTCCATCTTTTTCAATTGTATATTCCTCTGGGGCGAAAACAGTTTCCTGGACAAGGGACTCAACTTCAACTCTGGACATTCCACAAAGGAACATTGTTTTCTGTTGCAGGTTGCCAAACCCATTATGGTCATTAAACTTAGCAACGCTGGAAAAGAAACAAAGAAAAAGTTGAAGAAGGAATTAAAAGGTTTTCAAAAGTAGTCAGAAGTTCAGAAGGTTGCAAGGAAATGACTTGTTTTGAAGCACAGTCACTATACGGCAATGATTTGTAGTAGTAATTGATCTATTTAACAGCACCAACTGCTCACCTGCTGCATTTATGTAAAACTTTTCTTTCACTGACTTTGAACGCGGATTTCCTATTTTTTACTGAACAACTTTTTTTAAAGAGATACATTTTTATATAAATTAAGGCCTCTTTTTTATTGATTTCTGGTGGGAAGGGGAGAGTGGTGCATTGGCCACTATCTTCCACATGTCAAAGGAAAACTAAGGTTTGGTAACTAAAACAAAATAAATCAATATGCATGAGGACCACAGTGCGTGTGTTGTGGGGCACCTTTCTTTCGAAATCAGATAATTTCTGTAGAAGATAAGCAACGATGATACTAGTTAATTAAATATAGCTTGTAATTGTAGATTGAAATTGTATAAGATTGTAAATAGATCTAAATACGTATGCTGTATTATCACTTCCAAGCTCCTGCAATGACAAGGGATACATAAGAAAGGGCTTAAAAACCAAACGGAAACTCCTCCGATAGCTTGAATGGCTAAAATGTTAACTTGCTGTCAAATATAATGCTTTTTATTTTTCTTGGCAGCTCTTTTATCGCAGAAATGCTGCACAGTATGCTCAAGACAGAAACCTGAACGACTTTTGACTTTTACAGTAGAGTGTTAAAATAACGCAAAATGTTTGTAGGCACTAATAGCAATCTCTTTTCTCCCGAAAATGCTGTACAGCAGTCATTTGTTTACTCTTTTACAAAGAAGAGGTCGATGATACTTTGTGTCATTTTTTTCCTTTATTGCAACGTCGCTTTATTCTTTATGTTATGTGAGTCAGGATTTTTGACAAGGTACTTAAGTGTCCGCTATAGCGCTTTGGGGTAGGAAAGTGTCCGCATTTCCGTAATAGCAAGAGTCTGTAATAGCGGGAGTTTGTTTCAGTCATTTCTTTATGCGTTTCGCCTGGGGGCTGGCTCTTGTCCGCATTAGCGGGGTGTTCATAATAGCGAGGTGTCCACAAGGCGAGAGTCATCTGTATTTGTCAGTTATAACAATTCATATTACTATTTCATTATAGCTGCTAAAAGGCTCTCTTCAGTAGGCGAATAAATATTTTTCCGTGTCAGCGAAAAATATTACACATCATAACACGAGAACCTAGATTCAAAATTTACTCACCAAAATGCGAATTGGTCCCAGGAATAGAGACTAAACTCTTCAGGAACGTGCAAACTTTTTGTTAGATGACGAAAATATTCTTTTTTATTCAAAATCATTGCCATTTATTGAAGACATACCGAAGAAATGCGAAAAACGAAACTGCGCAGGCGCAGGCGCCAAACGTTGATTTTCCTGACAGAATGTCACGCAACCAAAAGATGCAAGGAGAGTAAGAGAGCCTTGAGAAATCCGTTTGCGTCGCGCTTGGCTGGGTTCGATACTACACTAAAACCTCTCAGGTTTACAGATCAGTAATATATTTTTCCCGTTAAGTTTCGATTTAGGCGAAATCGGGTATTTTTGGCGTTACTTTTATTGCCTTTGGCTGGAGAACCAAAAGATGGGAAGCGTTTTGATGCCGATTGAAGACTTATTCCTTCTGTCAGCTTCCATACAAGCTCAGATAATTGTAAAAGGAATACGCAACAAAATGAAAAATGAAATGCAAAATGAAACAGCAACAATAAGACTCTGTAAAAAAGAAACCATTGAAACATGGATGTGACTGAGGAGATTTTGTGGAATTAAGCTTCGTGAAGCACAATTTTTTGCAACTACGTGTTAGTAAACTTTTAAATGAACCTTCCTACGGCCGACAAAATCAAACAGACAGGCGCAACATGTTTAGAAAAATTACAGCAATGAAACCATAATATAATTTTTGACTAACCTTTGGGATAATTCATCTAGTTGAGATTGCATTTTTATTTATATCTCTCGAACGTTTGAGGCTAGAACGTGAGCAAATATTACTGGACTTAGAACAATAATTGACCTCCGACACGTGTTTCACATTAGAAAAGCTGTTTTTAAAGGGAGCGGAAAGAGCACTTCGGGTCGAGAAGAGGCCCTGCTAGCGTGCCAAATTTTAATTTTATAATACTTGAGAATGTAAAGACAAATCTCCGTCGGCTGTCCGGAAGGAAATCTTGTCGAGTCAGAATGACAGTTCTATTGTCTTTTGAAGAAAAAGCAAATGACGTTCGTGCGTGCGCATAATCGGGACACTTTCCCTCTAAGAACAAATGTCATTCGCCATGGACTGGTGAAATTTCACAACGGTGGCTCTTAGTCTTAGATCTTAAAAGAAATGTATGCTTGCAGCATCCCGTCCCTTCAAGGTTAAGTTTGAGTTCGAGAGTTAAGTTTCAGAGGAAGTATGAGAAAAACTACCGACAATTCCTTCAAGGGCAGGGCTGAAATCATACTAGACAAAAAATAGCCAACCATGTAAACCAAACGACTTCCACATGGGTTGATCCTGAAGCTGTGTAAATTCATATTGATTTAACTAAATGCAGTGTTTTGTTATTCATAGGCAACTTAAGGGCGAAAGACTAACGAATCGATAGCAACATGATCCCAACCATTGCCAAAACAGCAGAGACCGGGAAATGTCTCTCCTCTGCAGAGACACATTAGGTGGGTGAAATACCTTTATAATTTACTGATAAATGGTATGTCATGGAATAGGTGAAATGGTTTGTGATGGGTAACAGTGGTGAAATAGTTTGTCCTGGTGGAATAGGACCCATGGTTTTCAGGGATTGAAGATGTGAAATGGCTCTTATGAGTGTCATGGTCGAAGTAATTTGCCATGGTAGAATTGGTGAAATGGTTTGTCATGGATTACATGGGAGAAAGGGTTTCTGGTGTTGGCATAGTTGCAATGGTTTGTCATGGGACATGGGTCTAATTTTTTTTTTTCATGTGTGGAATGCGGGAAATAGTTTGTCATGAATTGCAAAAGGTAAAATAATTTGTCATGGGTAGCTTTGGTGAGATGGTTTGTCATGGGTGGAATGGGGGATATGGTTGTCATATATGGCTTGGCGGAAATGGTTTGTAATGGTGGCATGATTGCAATGGTTTCTCATGTCAGAACGGGTCTGGTGGTTGGTCATAAATTTCACTGGTACAATGGTTTGTTATGGGTAGCATGAGTGAAATGGTTTGTCAAGGGTGGAATGGGTGAAATGGTTAAACATGGTTGGAATGGGTGAGATGGTTTGTCATAGATAATTTGGGTGAGATGGTTTGTCTAGGAAGCATGAAGGCAGTGTTTTGTGATGGGTGGTATGGGTGAAATGGTTTGAGATTGTGCATGATTGCAATGGTTTCTCATGGTAGCAAGGATCTGATGGTTTGTCATAAAGCACAATGGCTAGTTATGGGTAGCATGGTTCAAATGGTTTGTCATGGTTGAATGGGCCTAATCGCTGGTCATAGGGTGGCATAGGTGAAAAGGTTTGTCATTGGTGGGTAGACGAAATGTTTTGTCATGGATGCCATGGGTGAAATGTTTCGTAACGGTTGAATAGACTTGGTTGTACGTGGTTTATCCTGGATGGCACAGGCTTAATGGTTTGTCACTGGTGAAATGGTTTGTTGTGTGTGGCATGAGTGTAATGCACTGTCATGGGTAGCTTGGGTGAAATGGTTTGTCATGGTGGCTTGAGCGCAATGGCTATTCAGGCTTGGCGAAGTAATGTTTGGGTGAAATACATGGTTAGTCATGGGTGGTATGGGTGCATTGGTCCAACATGTGTGGCATGGTCGTAAAGGTGTGTCTAAGGGCTACATAAGTGGTGGCATCTTTGTCATGGTAGTGTATTTGGGATGTTTTGTTGTGGGTGGTATGAGTGTAATTGTTTTTTTTTTTTTATGGGAATCATACGTGTGTTGATTGGTCATTGGTCAAATATGAGTCAAATTAAGGACAATTCCTTCAAGGACTGAAAGCATACTGGACAACACATAGCTAAACGTGTAAACCAAACAACTGCCACATGGATTGATTTTGAAGCTGTGGAGATTTATAATGATTTAATTAAGTGCGCTGTTGTGTTATTTATAGGCAACTTAAAGGCGAATGACTGACGAATCGATTGCAGCATGTGCCAACCATTGCCTAAAAAAGGAGAACCGGGAAATTTCGCTCCTCTCCAGAGACACATTAGGTGGGTAAATTACCTTTTTAATTTACTGATAAATTTTATATCATGGATTGAATGTGTTAAATGGTTTTTGATGGGTAGCATGAGTGAAATAGATTGTCCTGGTGGAATTGGATCTATGGTTTTCAGGGATAGAACATGTGAAATAGTTTGTCATGAATAGCATGGTCAAAGTAATTTACCATTGAAGAATGGGTGAAATGGTGTGTCATGGTTTGCATGGGTGAAAGGATTTCTGATGGTGGCATGATTGCTATGATTTGTCTTTAGACATGGGTCTAGTGTTTTTCTTTTTTTTTTTTTATGTGTGTAATGGTAGAAATAGTTTGTCATGGATGACAAAGGTAAAATGGTTTGTCATGCGTAGCTTGGGTGAAAAGGTAATTTGTTATGGTGGCTAGAGCGCAATGGCTATTCGGGTTTGTCAAAGTAATGTTTGGGCGAAATACATGGTTAGTCATGGGTGGCATGGTCAACAAGGTTTGTCTGAGGGTTGCATGGCCTGGGTGGTGGCATGTTTGTCATAGGTAGTGTGTTTGCGATCTTTTGTTGTGGGTGGTATGGCCATGTGAGGCATAGGTGAAATGTGGTGTGATAGGTGGCATGGCTGTGATGTGCTTTCATGGCTTGCACACGTGTAATTTTTTTTTACCCGTGCCGCCATGTGTGTAATTATCTGAAATGAATGACTTTATTTTATTGTTTTTGTGTGACATAGCTGTACTGCTTTCTTATTGGTTACATCAGCATAATGTTTGGTCATTTGGCTACTTTTTCATTTGCGGCATGGCTATAATGGCTTGTTAAAAGTTGCATTGCTGCATTGGTTCTACATGGGTGGCAATGGGTGTAATGATTTGTCGTGGATGTGATGAAAGAAATAGTTTCAGGTAAACGTAATTGTTTCGAATTAGTTGGATGGCTGCAATGCTTTGTCATGGGTGAAATGATTTTTCACAGTGGCTGGCATGAATTTTATATTTTTGCATGCACGAGTAGCATGCGTGTTTTGGTTTGTCGAACGTGAGATCAACGTCAGATCTTTGAGGAATCACTGACCATGATAAGCGTTTTTGATTTCTTTATAAATAGTTCTATTGACGCTCATGAATTTCTCTTAAGGTCAATAGAGAAGGGAGTATATCTCTGCATGTATTGCGTGTGTGCTCTTAAGAGCTACAGATCAATTGTTTTCTTTATATCGTAGATCCTCGCACCTTAACGTCAACTGTCGTTATAGTCATTGCAGTGTAAAATCATCTCTCTGAAGTTGCAGTGGACACTGACATTCAGGCGTGGAGAAAAAACAAGCACAGAGGGGCGTTTTCAGTGGTAAGGTCTTTATTTCTGTGTGTCTTGTAAGTTTTTGAAAGAGGAAGAAGCGAAGTAGCCATTTCAGTTGAAATTTACCGTCAAAGATAGTATTCACTGACTCTCAAAACTTTGAGTTATGGCGGCAGAATAGAATTGCAGAGCGAGCCTAGTTCTTGGATCGATTTTAAAGTAAATTCAAGTAAGGTAAAGAACTACTCTGGTGGAATAAATTGTTCCAAGCCACGTGAGCTCATATATTTTAACCCAAACTTTTGTTAAGCTTGGGTTTAATGGCTTAAGGGCAGCTACGTCCCTGTAAGAAATAGTCAAAATGTCAACCTGGCCCCGGTTGTTTAAACGTTGGATAGCGCTATCCACCGGATAAATTCACTTTCCAGTGGATAAGTATTGGGAAAACTAATTGCACTATCCACTGGATATAGTGATTTATCAGGTGGATAGCGCTATTCAACCTTTGAACAAGCGTGGCCAGGTTAGGTTTTGCCCGTATGCATTCACAGGCCACTCAACATTAAAGGACTCAGAACAAGTCTTAATTAGTCTTCTTTGTCGACCGCAAGATAAGTAAATGTTGATTGGTTTCACAGGAGAATGGAAAAAGCAGCTGAGCTGAACAGAAAGTTCTTGGCTGAGGAGGGCTTAACGAGCTACATGTCCTCCGTTCCACCAATCAGTTTTAGGCTTTCCCCTTTACTTGGAATGGCAAAGGGATTTTTCAAGAGAGGTCTCTTGGTTTTTTTAGGTTATGCAGCCTCGTTCCCGGTTGTCCTCGGCGAATTCGGATGTGACGTCAACTGTCAAGCTATCTCTCTAATAGCTCGAACTGGCCTGGGGACGAGGCTGGTGGTTATGTAGAGTTGCACTGTGGGACTGTTTTGGGGGACGAACTTTGACCCAGTTTCCCACACAGAGCTTTTCACAAACCCGCCCAATCTCACCTTCAACCTGAAAATGGCCGATGAAAGACATCGAAACTGAAACAACGAATATACCATTGGAAAGTGACTTGATTTTTTATTATTATTGATGCAACAGAGCATTCGTAAGCACCTTTCAAAATAGACGGAGGATTGGTAGACCCTTGCAGTTGCCAGCAATGGGATTAGATCGAGGAAAACAAAGGCGAAGCGCATTCACAACGACAACCTACAACTTATTCGGGATTTTTGGCAGGAGGACGGCACGCTTACGTAGGTGAGTCGAAGAGTAAATGGAACTTTCAGAAAGGGGATTACATCAAATGGATAATGTTTTTAACCCCGTTAGCCAAAAGTTTGTGATCTTAGCAAGACCTTAAGGTTGAGAAATTTATAGCGATTTTTAGTTTATTGAACTTTGCCTTGAATTAATACACAGGAAGGAGAAAACTATGTATATACTCATTGGGGCCCACTGAACAACTAGGGTGGGACAGCCCAGATTTTTTGAGGGCAGTAAGGCCATCCACTCTTTTTTTTTTTCGTTTAGCGTCGAATGCATTTCCTGATATTGGGTCGGTCGGTCGGTCGGTCCGATTGGAAAAAAAAAAACACAAGAGTTCTCGAATAGGAAGGCCCTGGCACCCCAGGATGAAGTTAAAAGTTAACATTTACATATTTGGATTAACAAAATGCACAACATGCTAGTGTAAAAAATTTTGCTGTTTTTCTCTGTGCTGTTACTATGCTCATTTTTCAAATTAAAAGAATTATTTCAAGTGAAAAATGGTCTAACTACGTCGTTCCTCCCTCCCCTTATTATTCTTCACTTATAAATGATATACCGTATTAATCAATCACTACTGTAAAACTTCGTGTGGATTGATTCGGGATGGTTTATTTACCAGCTGGAAGTTTGGATTTGATTCTTATCCTCGGCTGCATGCCTCCAAATTCTTGTACTTGAGCTTTTCCACTTTGCATTCTAGTTCTTTATGGAGAACTGATACCATCTTCGTTTCTAAATAATTAAATAAGCCCCCCGTCTCTATTAAGCCCCTCTCAAATGGGCTTGAAATAAATAAGTCCCCCCCGGGGGGGCTTAATAGAGTATTTACGGTATTTAAACTTAACTTGTCACATGGCTGTAGAGGTAGGATTGGGGGGGGGGGGGAAAAGGGGGGGTGGCCCTGGCCCCCCTTTTATGGGTTTTTGAAGTTTAAAAAAAAGGAAATTAAAATAATTTTTCAAACACCTCCTCCAGTCCACCAGAAATTAATTTTTATTTTGGGGGAAAAAAAAGCACCCATAAACTGACAAAAAACCCCATTGAGAAAGGAAGAGCCGGCGCGGGGTTTTTTTGGAGAACTTATACCAACTTCTTTTTTAAATAATTAAAAAAGCCCCCCGTCTCTATTAAGCCCCTCTCAAATGGGTTTGAAATAAATAAGGCCCCCCCGGGGGGGCTTAATAGGGTTTTTAAGGGATTTAAACTTAACTTGTCCAAGGGCTGTAGGGGTAGGATTGGGGGGGGGGGGGAAGAGCGTGGCTGCTCCTGCACCTCCTTTTATGAGTTTTAGAAGTCTAAATAAAAGGAATTATAAATAATCTTTCAACACCATCTCGCAGTCACTCAGAAATTAATTTCATTTTGGGGGCAAAAATAGGCACCCTTAAGCTGACAGACAATCACATTGCATTAATTGTTTCATAATTTTATTTTTCGGAGTTTTTACCCACTATCTGTCGGCAAATCTCAGTCTGTTAGGTGACCGAAAACCTATTTTAAAGAAAAAATAAGGCCTAACCCAGTTCTTATTTGACCACCTTATGCGTAGCCTAGCCTTAGTTCCAGCCGCGCGTCTCCTCGAATCATACACACTTCCGATGGAGACGCCTAAATCAAAGAACCGCTAATCTCGTCCAGTGATGTCACTTCCCCTTTGCTTCTATTGGCCAGTTTCGAATTATCAAAATTCATACTCAGCTCCAAGGCTGATGGGTATAAAACAAAAGAAATCGCTTTAAGAATCGTGGATGAATGACGTTTAATTCCCCTAACTGCGAGACATTTTATTTAACCTTCAGACACTGGAACTGATTTCACCAAGCCAAGCAAGATCCAACACTATGGCAAGGCAATATACCTATTGTAGGGGTCAATATGTACTCTTATGAATTTATATTCACAATAATTTATTTATTAATATCAACACAGCAACCGGCACAATAAATGGTGGGTGAATATTTAAGGTTTTTTCAATTAATTACACAGGCAGTAAATTTTACTTTTGCGCACAATCAATAGCACAGTTGTTAAAGACAGACCTAAAAAAGTTCTCTATTACATCAGTCCAGGCAGTACATCATCTGAATTTCCAAAATCAAAATCTGCTGGCAGATGTTGCATTTTAGATTAACTTCCTCTCTTCCTCGGTATTTTTAGCCTTCCTAAAAGTTCTGGAACAGGACACCACGGTCCTCTTCGGTTACTACAAGAAAAATTCAAAGCACTTGTGAGATTAGATTTCCTTGCATACTAATTTCATAACTAATTTTTCCAACATTCATAAATTAAAGCATTATTGTTATGAATTCTACTGAGACACCCTTTGTCAGGAATGTCTTCGAAGATGTTCAATAAATTAAACTCGCAGTCACAGGTTTTATCGGGTCTTAGCTCAATTTTACACCCGATAAAACACTATACTGCTCGTTTATTAAACATTACTTTAAACTGTGTATCGAAAAATGTCAAAGGGTACCTAAACTTTTGTCAAACTGGTACTGGTAGAGCAGTCCACACATTAATAGGCCACTTCCGAGTTCCAAAAACACCCACCTTTTTAAAATAAGGCGAAGTTTACAACCTTCCTTGTGAAAATGACTTTTAATTGTATGAGCGTGAAAAACCATTTCCACGTCAAAGGCTAAGCACTTAACCTCGTTTCGATACAGAAGCCCAGGGGAACTCGGAAATGGCATTTTCGACGAACTCGCATTTATCCAAACATTTCACTGATTGCGCACACTGAATTTTTTTTTCATCGTATTTTTAACCTTAGGCTTGTTTTCCTTTATTCTCACTGCTGACCCTTTTCAGCTTCGCGAGATTTTGCGATAACGTATTTCTAGTTTATTTATTTACATCTTCATGTTTTAACTAATTTTGCTTCTGCCTCAAGTTTCGAAAATATGTAACCGCTCCTTTTCATGCCATCAGACATCGACGACTGCGCAACCAGGGTACGCGCGATTGGCACCGTTTCGCCTCATGTGTAAATACCGATGGGTCTTACAATTGTTCCAGTAATCATACCTCCAAGGGAAATGGGAAAACATGATCGTATCCTGTGGCAGCAGGTAAGAACCTGGCACATATCACAAGCTTAGAAATAATTTTACAAGTTTCTGAGAGCAATGTTTCTTTGACGAGCTCGGAAACAGCTTCTGAAAGGGTGCATTGTGAAGTTCTGATATTAAGCTCCTGAGAAAAAGATCTAAGTGAGCGCTTATAACAGCGCGGGGCCAAAAGGTCGGATAGATAAATAGGCGCCAAGCCGTTGAGTGCTTTATAAATTAGCAGACAAATCTTAAAAGTAATACGTTGAGATACAGGTAACCAGTGCAGCGATTTCATTATTATAGGAGTTGTGAGCAAGAGTGACCACACGCCTGGCAGAGTTCAATACTTATTGCAGAATATTGAGCGGATATTTAGGTTAAGTCCAAACAAAAGAGCATTACAATATAGTCAATCTTAGACACAACAAACGAGTGAACCAAGGTTTCAGCAGAACCTTGATCTAAGAATTTTGTAATGTTCCCTATATTTTGAAGATGAGCTAAGATGGTCTTTGGAGGCTTTACATATCATACTAAAATAAATATGTTTATCCATTCCTATATCCTGGTCAAATATCACTCCCAAATTTCTTACAACAGGAATGGTGTTTAATGGTTTCAACTCCTTCTTGAATATAATTGACCATTGGCCGTGATCGATACTTACAACCAGTAGCTCTGTTTTATTTTCAGCTTATTATTAGTCATCCATCTATCGATACCTGCAACACAGTGTTCAACCCTTGACCTGAACAGGCGTGTATCAGCATCACAGTTGGTGACATTTAATTGTGTGTTGTCAGCATGAAAGTGCTACTGTAGTATAAGACTTAATGATGTCAGCAGCAGGCGCGGTGTATAATACATAAAGTAGGAGGCCCACGACCGACTCTTGAGGAATCCCAAATGTTAAGGAACGCGTAGTGGACGTACTTCATTCGACTTGGACATAGCACTTACGAGAGTTTAGATAGGACTCAAAACAAGCGAGGACCGTACCATTGACACCGATCAGATCGGCTCAAGACTTCATAAATTTAATAACAAATTTGTTACACAATGCAATCTTATATTCTTATGGTCCGCTTTTCAGGGTGCCAAAATTATCAAAATATAACGAATCGGATAGAAACGTGAAGTACAGCCGTGCTTACGGGCTCAAATGTGACGACAATAATTATTGGCCCCGGCTGCTTCAGATTCGAAGGAGTAGCAAGGGACGAGAATGGCAAGTTCATGTACGCCTTATTGGAGATGTAATGCGGATGCAACAGGCTGCATGACTAGTGGCCACCTCACAGTAGCGGAGGGCGTGGTAACCCGAACAGTCTGTTTCCGATGGGACTATTGCTGCTATTGGAGCACAAACATAAAGATTCGAAAAGGCGGAAGCTAATACATCTACTTCCTTGGTGGCATGGATGATCCGAAGGGTTGTTCGCTGCGCTACTGCTGCCCGACTGATCAAAACCAAGAGCCCACGTAAAACTGAAAAGAGTGCTTTTACACAATTTTAAAAGAAGTGTAATGCGTTAAATTGAGCTAAAGGACGCGTTTGTGACTCATTTGTTTGCATGAGGAAAAAATAAATGAAAGAAACAGATCGATCACTGATTGAATCGTTGTACTATAGTAGACCTTTTCAGCATTCTTTTCCAGTGAGAAGGGAACGAGTTTGAGGCCTGGGTGAACAATTTCATACAAATTATTTGTCAACCCAAGGCTCAAGTTGGAATGCCAGAATGGTCAACAAGATTGTGACACAATCCGAATTATACTGTCATGGAGAACAATTTTAAGACTGACCAACAGGTATCCGAGTAGTTAAGTCTAGAATGACCCCTTAACCGATTAAGCTTAGCCTGCGTCTCAGATTCGGTTACTAACGTCTGCGAAGCAGCGCCAAGCTCCTTGTTCTGGGTCCCTAGACTCAAACGAATTACCGCAAGTCTGTTTGGATTTTCCCTTCAATCTGATTCGCAAATCGGCAATGGCTTTTTAACAGGCCGATCATGACGCGTTCTCGAAGGCCCCGGTACAGAGCTGGGGCACAGAACAAGGATTTCGGCGCTGGCTTGCAGACGGACGTTTGAAACGCGCCTTGTTCAAGTCAGACGGTAAAAACCCAGCTTTTAGCCAAACTTTGGGGATGGTGGGATTCACATCAAACCTAAACAAAAATCCTTTCCGGTCGGAGATTCGAAAAAAGGAATTTCAGCACATGACAGGATAACAGAAGCGAAGGTCTAGTTTGGAGAATAACCTGAAGAAAAATGAGTGCCAAGCTAAACCTTCAATAAAGGTAAAGAGAATGTGTCTGATCAAAATATGTTACCGGAAACCGAAAGCATTTAATATGACCCGTAGAGAAAAGCGCGTGGATTCCGGATTCCAGGTACTGGATTCCGGATTTGTTGTCAGTTGAACTTGAATTCCAGATTCCAACTGGTAGCTGGATTCTGGATTCCTTGAGCTGAATTCCGGATTCCAAAGCCCAGGATTCCGGATTCTACAAGTACCGGACCCGGAATCCGGATTTCTTTACAATGGAGCGAGCTCAGGATACTGAAAGTGAAGCTAAAACCCCCTGGAAGATTCTATCACCGAGACGCAGCTGTTAATTTGTTCAATTCATAAATATATCGCAGATAGACCATTCGAAGGCAGGACGACGGACTTACAATTTTTGCAGAATCCAAGAATGGGATCAGGAGAAAGCAAGGCACACTCAAAACGAAACACTACAACTTCCTCAAACCCGACAAGCCACAACAAGCAGATTCACACCACAATGAGGCAAAAGCGACTTAATGCCGTGCTTTGCCTCTGGGACCGAACGGCATTCACCATGAGACAGTCTTTTCCTAATCGACGACTGTCTCTTGATAGGAATTTTAGAACGTCGGCTGGGGTGGTCGGGGGAGGGGGTTACTCAATAACGTTTTATACGGGGAGTCTCCGCCCCGAGGTCCAACCCCTTACCCTATTAAATGCCATTTTTGACAGGAAAGGTGCCTCTTTAATATACCATCTATTGACAAATGGTACCCCTTTCACATTCCCAGTTTAGACCTTTGCATTTCTTTTAACCATTGCAAATATTAATGCAGTGTATCTAGCTTTCATATATAAACAAATCACCAAACCAGAATTTTTTCTCATTTCCACAGCCATAAAATGTATCTGTTAGCCCTTCAGTTAAGCATCTTCTTACCGACCGAAATGACAGATTTCCCTTCCCTTTCACGTACTTACATTTCTGTATATCTGAAGCGTGAAAAAGGCCAGGGGGGGGGGGGAAGGACTCCGCATATGAAAGGGATGGGGATGCTCGTCGTCTCGCTTAGGGGTGTAAATTTCGGATTTTGGTCTCACTTAGGGTGTTCTGGGCCTGTTCTAGGTCTCCCTTAGGGTTGCACGCGAAAAAATGTAAAAATATATATATTGTCTGTGTTTTAACATGGTCTCTTTTGGTGGTCAAAAAAAGCTTGGGCCACGCCCAGATCGGTCTCCTTTAGGGGTTTAATTCAAAAATTTCCGACGAGCATCCCCACCCCTTTCATATGCGGAGTCCCCCCCCCCCGGGGAAAGAGGTACCACCTCCCGTAGGCCATTATAGGGAGTCCAAACCCCGGGCTTGGAAGACCGTGCTTGAAATGGCTCATTGGCATTTTCTTGTTCGACTTTGTAGTGATTAATGTTTAGCTTTTTACCAAATGAGGCTTTCTACGGTCTACCTCTCATTTCTTTTCACCATATTCAAGGTCGAATACGCAGAAAGCATAGAAATTTTTTAATCTTTTTAAAAAGGCTTTAATGACCTTTACCTTAAAGCTAAGAAAACTCGAACGCATTAACTTTCCATGATGACCACTGCAGAAAAGTAGAAAAGGTATTAAAATATTAAAGATCACTTTCTTCTTTTTTTCTTTGGCTTTTTATGTGTACCCTGCACATAAAAATAAGGAAACGAGGACGTTTGATTCACTATTAGAAATAATTAAGCAGCAGAACCCATTCAATTACAGAAGGCAGTGGTGGACCCAGAGGGGGGTCCGGGGGTCCGGACCCCCCTATCATACCTGACGCTTGTTTGTGACTAAAATTCTGACATCGCGGACAGGATCGTATATCACTTTTTATAACAACTGGCCGATCTTTTTAATGACACGCGCGTTGCATTTTGCCACTAAACTAAATTCCAGGGATATTAAAAATTGTAATTATTTTTTGGTACCCTACTATGATAACCTCTGCTCGCATAGCAGTCGGTATTTCCCGCGCCAATGACGGCAACCGGCGTTCACAGATTGAGAACATGTGGTTGTCTCTGTGACTGAAGTAATTTGCCACAAAATTCCCTGGATCCGCCCCTGAAATGTAAAATCCTTCGCAAGTAGCACTAGAGGGGGATTCGCGAGACCTCGTCTACCAGAAGTTTCTTTAACCCTTCATGCCCCAGTATCCACATACAAATTCTCCACACCGATATCCGTACATTTCCTTAGAGGATCAGTTGAGAGAATTCGATTTGACAAAATGAAAGCACTTTCCCATTAGTGATCGATTTATTAATTCTCATAGCGTTTTCTGTTGACGGTGTACTGATACTGTTGAGAGAAAATTCATGCTGATCACCCTTGTGACTTAAAGGACTAAGTTGGCTAATTTGATGAAAATCATGGATATTATCACATTTCTCCGCTTTTATTGGTATCAAATTTATTGCCTGGTTGATCTGAGACTGCTGAAACGCTGCTGGTTCGAAACTGAAAGCAATTAATGTGAAGGGCGGGGGAAAAACCCGGTGCTCACTTAGGCTATCAGCTATTAAAATCGATAGTGAAAGTAAAGTCTCCCGTGCTATAATGAACAAGACTCGAACAACAGATTTGTTTTCTTGAATAAATTCAACAACAAAAAGAGAGTAAATCGGAGCGAATATTGGACAAAAAGAAAAGAAAAATGAGTTTCAAATTGAACCGGCAAACAAGCTGTCGTTCAGGTAAAGGAAAACCGAAACTGTTTCTTTGGCGAGTAGGGAAAAACCCCTGTGTCTGTTTAGACTTCAAAATAATTGACTCGGATACCGTAATTGTTTGTATGGTTCCACTGAGTATTGGGAAAAAACCCACTGTCTGTTTAGACATCAAGCTATTGTTTAGGATACTCGAAACTGAAACTAAAATCCCCTGTGTGTAGGACATCTACTGAGTGCACATATATCTATTTGGTGCATATCGCTTCAAAGACCGCATTCAACAGAAGGCCGCAGACGAGTAACATATCCGTGTTGCTAAGCATCTAACAATGGGATCGGGGCAAAGCACGGCGCATTCGAAACGAAAAACTACAACTTCCTCGGGATTTTTGGGAAGAGGTAGACACATTCAGGTAGGAGTCAGTGGGACATTTTATAGAACCATCACGGAGGACTGAGACGATCGAACCAAAACACACTTGTACTTGATGCCAATCGCAATTTCCGCGATCTTATATTTTGGCCCCAAATTCTGGATAGACTTTTGACATCCTTGACACCAAAGAAAGAAGGGCATTTCATCAGGGTGGAGATCGCCTGTATCATTTAAATCTTGAAGAACCCTCGCATACAGTGGCTTCGCTTGGCCCCTTTCGTGCGTTTAGGTGAAGTACCAACGAATCACATGAACAACGCTTCCATGTCGAATTACAAGTTTAACTTTGTTCCTTTAGTCTCAACAGTGAGCACTCCGTTCTTAATTTTCCTTATTTTGAAATGCTACAATCCCTTTCCTGTTAATTTCGTTTATTTGAAAGTTAGTAGTGTTCCACTAAATATGCGTTAAATTCGCCTCATATTCCAGAATCCGGAAAATTTTTGCTTGTGGAATCCGGAATACAGCTAACCGGGAATCCCGAATCTCATTAACAATTATGATCTAGAATCCAAGTTTCAGTATCCAAGACCGTCTTAGCTGGATCCCTTTACACTGGGGGCGATTAATTAAATTTCCAATACCAATAATTTCATGGAGCATTTAATTCTTTAAATTAAGGTAAAAAGAACTTCTTAGTACTAAGATTTACACATTCTGTTTCCTGTCCTCTGTTGCAAAGGGTGGCAAGGAAGAGAGGACATGGATTATATCAGCCTGCAAACGAATCGCCAAAAATCTTATTATAGTTGATGCCCCCTGATAAAATTTGTTTGATAGCTTCTTTATAACCCTATGGGAGTATTTTGTGTACGGATCATAGGCACTACCACTGGTGATAGAGTAGACCTAAAAACGTAATATCTTCATTACATAGTTCCTTTAAGGGTTATATTTAGGGTTAATTCATTTTCATCATATCCGTAAAGCTGTTGTGTCTGGCATGTAGAGTATTTAATTGTATCCAAGCTTAAAATCAACAATAAAAAATAAGAGGTTAATGTGATAGCCGAACGCATAATGTTTTGCCCTTAAATAATTCCAATGATGTACCTATTTTGATTTGTCTGTTTGCAGAATTACCAAGTTAAAATTCGTGTACAAGAGATCAACGGTCGAGCTATCGGGAGGGAAATCACACGACGATGCGGAAACGAAGGGCAGCATCGATATCTGAATGACGTGGATTGGACAACATTGAGATTTTTGAGAGCAGCAAATTCTTTCATCCCCGATGCTAGAGAGGACGGTGCCGACATGCGAAATTGCGCCTTCATTCTTAGACAACCCGGAAGGGAATTTGTCATCATTTCTGGGGACGGAGATTGGGAGTATGATTTTTGCGAAGACGCAGATGGCGAGATTTATGGTCGCTGTGTACGCAAGCCCTTCCTGCGCTATGCTTGGGATGGAGCCAAGTCAGCCGTTGTTCGCCTGTTCTCCTTTGTTGCTTCAACTGTAACCGGATTTTTGACGGGAGGTCTTTCTGGTTTTAGGGCTTTGACAAATTAAGAAAGAGGTGAAAAGTGTAACGGAGTCTCGCCTTTCTGTTGATGATTTTAACATCATTTGGTTATAGCGTTTTGTTTAGCAGACAACAGACCTCAGTTTTTCAAAAGGTGCAAAACCCTATCCACTGAATAGATACAATAATCTCTATCTAATACATAATGAAATTGGCTTTCCTTATGCTAATTAATCCGCTGGCTTGGGATTTGGCCGGTCAGGATAACGCCGTACGTGAATAATTGAGACCAGCAGAGGAGCCAACGGAAACGGCCATTTTCGCAAGCTAGACCAGGTCCCGCCGGTTGCTCAGAAGATGGATAACGTTGTCCATCAGCTAAATCACTAACCAGTGGATAGAAACCAGTTCCGCTTTCCAAAGGGTAGATATTTATCTGATGGATAGCACAATCCAACTTTTGAACAACTGGGTCCATGAGTTTATTTCTTCTTTTGGCTTACTATGTAATTCAGCAGATATGAGAAGGTAACCTTTCGCTTTCTCACTCAAAACTGCCGAAAGGTCTCCTACAACGATTTAGTCAAATTCCTACTTCAACTACTACAGATTAATTAGGATTTGATGTAAATATTTGCTCTTGTTTCTGTTTACGACTGGGTTCCTGACACATAACTTACTTGCATACAAATACAAGGCACAACATAAATCTATAGATCGTTTTCACTGTCACGCAACAAAAAATTAAATTGGAAACCGTCCAGTGGAAGAAGCCAAGAAAATGAAATGTTGTAAAAGACTAATATATAAACAATTTTTCCAAGTCTCAGGTCTTTGTGGCCCATAGTTTCTGAGTTATTTGCCGAAACGTTTCACGCACCTTTGTAGAGCTTTGTATGGAGACGCCATATTGGTGCACCGTTTTGGTGCACCAATATGGCCGCCGGAAATAAAAAAAAAACATCTGGAGTTCACTTTTTCTATAAAAGCTCTTTCTTTTCACTCGAGAACTAGCATATACGTACACATAAACATATCTTCTAATACTTGAAATGGTTATACTGCTGAAAATCAAGAGGAGAGACTTTTTTTCAACGAGACAGCATTCCTATTCTGGTGTCACGCACTGTGAAAACTCGGAAGTTCAAATTGCTGTATTTGCGAAACGAAACATGCTACGGAAACGGAAACCTGTACAAAGATTAACTTTTTGTTTATCTTCAACTTAATGTAAATAAGAATTCGTAAAACCTCGCTATTTGGACTTTACAATTTGATGACGTCACAGTGAAAACCATCTATTTAGTCTTCTCGAGTTACGTTAGCTTCGCTATTATAGCTGTGGAGCTTAAAGCACTGTAGCTCCAAAAAGGGTTCAACCTCTTAGTAATCCTGTGTGCAAGAAGTCAGGAAGCGTCTGTATCATTCTTGTACTACATTACTCGTAATTCTCTTTTTTAATAAGCTTTAGCTTGGTTGTGTCTGTGTGTGTGTGTGCGTTTTTTTCTTTGAGGTTTTAGACGTTATCCTCTGCCCAGTGCCTGAAAGAATGATGCAAACACTAACAAGAGTTATATTATAGTATTCCCCCTTTATATTAATCAAGAACAAGTTAAGCAGGAACACTAGGTTTACTCAAAAGTGCATATAAATTAATGAATCTGTGGTCGTATTCCATGTATAGACGGATGAGTTACAGTCAATTCAAATTGTTGCATCAGCATTGAAATGTGTCATATCTTTTTTTACGGCACAAATAAAATCATTTTATTGTATGAGGATCTGATCGAATTTTTGTTTGTTTTTTTTTGTTGTTGTTGCTGTTTTGTTTTTACTTTTGCCGAAACGTTTATCGAAGGGCTTGTTCTTGGCGTTTGAGCCTGTAGAGATGGTAATTGACCTACTATATATGCAAGCCCATCAAAAAGGGAATAATAGGGAACACTATAAAGGAATAGAGGTCTTTATTTGATGTTGGTAAATTCTAACAGTACTCAATCAAGACTGACAAACCTGAGGCTGAGTCAGTGCACTCATTTCAACCGAGAACAACAAAATTTCACAACACAGTGGCCAAAATGGATGCAAAAACATGAAACAAATACCGAGCTTGAAACTGGGCATGAAACTGAACCAAACACTTAAATCTTCAATAGTGGCAAAAATGACCATACCTGGCAAAACATGTGAAGTATTTAGATTAAGTAGCAGTTCCAAACTTTAACATACCAGGTCGAGTGCCACTAGTTATAGTTTTCGTGATGCCAAGAGGGCATAAAAATTTGGAGTTACGGCTCTACTGGAAATTTACCACCCCTACTCCCCCCTCCTTTCCCTCCCGATCCATAAGCCTGACATGTACTTTATACTGCAAATGTTATTCCCTTTAATTCAACCTCTAACAGTATATATAGTGTATATCGTAAAATTCCGAAAATAAGCCCCGGGGCTTCTATTTTTCAAAGGCCCTTTTGGAGAGGCTTATATTCGGAGGGCCGGTCGATTGGGCTAGCCTTATAGCTGGAAGTAAATTTACCGTTTTTGTTTTGTTTTACTTTGCATTTGAAAGCAATTTTCCAAGTACAAACCCCCCCGGGGGGGAGGCTTATATTTGGAAGGGCGATTTAACGGAGGGTTTTTTTGCGTTACCGGTTTCAGGGGCTTATATTTGGAGGGGCTTATACATGCAGGGGCTTATTTTCGGAATTGTACTGTATTTCTCATAAAAGACACCGTATTCTTACAAAACTACACAATAAACTCGGCTTTAAAGACCATATAGCATGAAGAATGTTGAATCCTTAAGCCTCCATCCAATAGCTCAAGAGATCACGTATGTCATCTTCTCCTGTCACGTATAACCCAGGGGGAGGGGGTACTCTCTACAATGGCATGGGAGGGGAGGCTCCGCCCGGAAGAGGCATCTTTTTCAGGCTTTAGGTTTCTGAAAGGGTAGGGATTTCACTCGTTCAAGTAGATGAAAAGGCAGGAAATCTGTCATTTCGGTCGCTAAAAAGGCGCAAAAAGGGCCAACAGATAAGTTTAATGGCTGTGAAAAAGTCAAGAAAAAGTTCTGCTTTTGTGATTTATTCATATTGTAAAAACAGTGCATTTACAGCAGCTAAAAGGAATGCAAAGTTCTAAGAGTACGTATGTGACAGGGATACCATTTTTCAATATAAGGTATGCAAAAGTGGTACCTTTTCTGTGTCAACAATGGTATAGGTATATAAAAGGGTAAGGGGTTAGAAACCGGGGCGAAGCCTCCCTGTTAACTTTTTTGAGAACCCCCCCTCCCTCCCCCGGCGGATAAAACGAACCGCATGACATTTTTCACCATTGGATTATATTCACTTCCTTGTTGCTCTGAGAAGTTGATCCTCCTTTGAGAACGTGAGGTAAGACTTCCTCATGAGCTGAAGCCTTTCAGCATCAAATGAATTCTTAACATTTGATTAACTGTAAGTCAACTAAAATTGTAAACGAATATTCTTTCGTTGAATATTAAGCGCTGGGAATAAATTAAGTTAATCATACATGCCTGCATTCAGTTGGTGCCTCAATCTGTGCTGATCACCGTCATATTGTTTTGAAAAGGTATGATGCTTCAGTTTGATGTACTCTCTTTTATTTTCAAGAGTGATGTAGACCGCAAGCGATCATCCGTCTTTCCTCAAACCCACGTGCTGCAGCGAAAAAGAAAAAAAATATGCAAATAAATGGTAAAAAGGAGCTTGCTCTCGCCCTCGTTCTTTACACTTGCTTACGATCTACCGTGACTCAAAATAAAAATAAGAGTGAGAATGCTTGCTGCAAGCTTTTGTAGTTTCTTCTGAGATTTGGGCGGACACGAAAAAGCAATAAAAAAATCGCCAAGACATCCGTACAAAGAACTATCAAGTATTTGATTTATAGTCAGTCAATTAAGTGAAGCTTATCAAAGTGGTTTTTAAAAACATCCTTTCATTTCCTTGTTAAACTGTTTCAGTTGTTAATAATAATTTAACTGGTGGCACGTATCGTGTAAAGATCATCATTCAGGAAAAGTACCCTTTTCGTATACCTTGTATTGGCAAATGTTGTCCCTTTCAAACACAAAGGGTCGGGGGGGGGGGGGGGGGGAACCCCCCCCGGGTAACCCCTTAATTTTTAAATTTTTTTCCCAACCGAAATAAAAATTTCCCTTCCCTTTCAAATTTACCTTTTTCCCAATAAAAACCCTTCCTTTTTTTTAATTTGTAGCCTGAAAAAGGGACC
>CALNXI010000890.1:32321-48674 GCA_942486025.1 Porites evermanni | reverse complement strand
CCCCCCCCCTCCGGGCTTGGATGATTCTGCAGAAATGGCTCATTGACATTTTATTGTTGGATTTTGTAGTGACTAATGTTTAGCTTCTTACGAAATAACGCTTTCTACGGCCTACCTCTCATTTCTTTTCACCATTACGTAGAGAACATAGAATTTTTTTAAATCTTTTTAAACACGTTTTTATAACCTTCACCTAAAAGCTTAAAAAATTCGAACGCGTTAACTTATACATGATGACTACTGTAGAAAAGTATAAAAGGTAAAATAGTAAAGATGGCTTTCCTTTTTCCTCTGCCTTAAAATAAATCCCCCTGATGCATATCACACCTTTAAATTTATTAACTATGTGGACTCCACACAAAGGAAACGAGGATGTTTGAAGCACCATTAGAAATAATTAAGCAGTAGAACCCATTCAATTACAGAAATGTGATTCGCGCAAAGTGCATATAAAATAGGCCATTTGCATGATGACGTCATTTTACTACTACAACCAGAATCCTTCAGGGTTTTGCTTTCTTGTGCAAATTAGGTCTTTTGTTATTTAAACCTCGCTGGGATTACAAAATTTAAAAAACATGAAAGGAAAAACGAAAAGGACTGTGGTCGTAGCAGTAAAACGACGCCATCGTGCAAATGGCCTATTCCTTCGCCAGTAGCACTCGCGGGTCCTCGGGGGAAAATTTGCCAGACCTCGCCTACCAGAAGTTTCTTTACACCCTTTAGGCCCTAGAAAAGAGTATCCACGTACAATTCACCGGACTGATTTCCATACATTTCCCTCAAAAATTAGTTGCGAGAATTTGATTTAAAAAAATCAAAGCATTTTCCTACTAGTGATCATGTTATTAATTCTCATAGGGTTTTCTCTTGATGATGTACTGATATCGTTGAGAGAAAATTCATGTTGATCACCCTTGTTACGTAAAGGATTGAGTATTTTTTTTTTGATGAACATCATAGATATTAGCAAATTTCTCCGCTTCTATTGTGTGTTTTCACATGACGTCATGGCGGCCATATTTGTATACCAAAACAATGAAACGGCAGCTATGTTTGTGAATTGATTGGGTACCAAACCAGTCCTGTGGGAGTTGTACTCTTTTCTGACGTCAACGCTTTCTTTTGTGCCAATAAATTTGCATAGATGCTGGCCACGTGAGTGAAAACACAGAATTAGCCATGAAGAGGGATTTTACTTTACCGGTCCGTAGAACAGATAATAACTACTAGTGCAAAATAGCTAAATATGTAACGAAACTGTAACACGATCGAATTAACCCATTTTTTTTAGAGGTTTTCGACTGGTTTTGTGGTTTCAACGACAAACACATCTCCTTTGGATCCTGTGGTTTTATCTGAGACTCAAACGCTGCTGATTCGAAAATGAAAGCAATTAATTTGAAGGGCGGGAGACGAAAAACCCCGGGGGTACTGCCATATATGGACTATACAGGTATGTGCCGCTGTGAAGGGTATGGTTTTCAAGCACTTTACTCTGGGATAGGGTATACAAATCAGAGAGTTTGTAATGGTAACAGGGCTGAGTGGAGTCCAATTCGGTCTGTAATGATACGAGTGATGCAGGAGTCGGATTTGTTTAATCACAAGTATTATTACAGACCGAATTAGACGACACGAAGTTCTGTTCCCAGTTAATCGTAACTTTAACAAAATTTGTGATATATAAGGCTCTTTTTTTAAAATCAAAACAGGAGAAATTCCATTTAAGCGCGCGCGTGATGGCGCGCTTTAGGCATGACACGTACGCTGAAATCAGGGCAGTTGATAGCCAATCAGATTTGAGAAATTTGTTGTAGTTATGATCAAAACAGGACAACTTCCATTTAAGGGCGCGCCTAATGGCGCGTACTGTCGAATTATTTAGGCATGACACGTACGCTGAAACCAGGGCAGTTGATAGCCAATCAGATTTGAGAATTTTGTTATAGTTATGATAAGAAACTGAGGGGAAAACTTCCGTGTTTGTTTGGACACAGACTATGTGTATGTATTTGATGCAAATCGATCCAAACAGCGCATTCAGCAGAAGGCCGCAGAGAAGTGACTGACATACCCTTGTTGTTGAGTATCCAAGAATGGGATCGGGACACAGTAGGGCACACTCACACCGAAATCCTACAACTTCCACGGGATTTCTTGGAAGAGACAGACAAGCTCAGGTAGGAAGTTGTAGGAGTCAGTGGATCTATCACAGAGGAACAAGGATAGATATTGTTTCAACCTAAGTGAACCAAAACTACTCCACTTGATGCCGAAGTTGACCATTAAAAAGAACTAGTACAAATTCGAATATAAACGTCTAGTCACTTCTTCACTCTGGACTCCCCTATCTTAAGCTTCGCAGGCTAATTGATAGGGAAATAGACCTATTGTTTCCACGGTTTTCTTTTTTCAACTTTTGACATAGGAAAATCCGTCGAATCCGTTGAATAGATCGAACCCCTCAGAAAATTGCCTAGTTTGAAGGCGATTTGTTGAAACTAACGAAGATGTAGTGAAACTCTATTAAGCGGACACCTTCGGGACCTTTCCAAGGTTTGTAAAAATTGCGCAATGTTTCTTAATGATTAACATTAAATGGTTACTCTGTACTGTGTTAAAAATCCATGTTGTTAAGCAAGCTAAGGAAGCTGTAGCCTGCGTAGCAGGAGCTCGGAAGTAGTGGGCACAAGAAAAAACGGGCACACGAAAAGGAGACACGCGAGAGGAGAGGTAGCTCCCTCACCCGTCGCGTGTCTTCCTCGCGCGCGCCCGTTCTCTCTTTCGCCCACTACTTCCAAATGCCTGCTACGCAGGCTAAGGAAGCTCTGCTGTACTTTGTGCAAGACTTTTGGGTGAACTTTGATCGCGGATGACAATCATAAGGCCGGATATCGGTCGTACTAATCTACAGTTTATTGACAGCTATTGACGTAAAAGCACTCTGCTAGCATTTACGACATTGTAGTATAATCAATTTTTTGAAAAAGACTCGTTGGGTACTCCTGAGCTAAATGTATTGATTTATCTTTATTACTCGACTACAGTACGTATTTCAAGGACGTAATCTAATACTACTAGTGTCAATTCAGTCCGATGTCCGCTTTTTAAAATGGAAGTTTTTAAACAACAGGAATTAGCCAAATTCAATTAGTTTTAGTGTCCACGTCCGCTTAATAGAGGTGTCCGCTGAATAGGGGTTCGTTATAAAGGGAAATACAAGACTTTAATTTCGGGACCCGGCTTAGTGCCCGCTTAATAGAGGATGTCCGCTTAATCCGGGATCCGCTTAATAGAGGTTTCATGGTACATACGTTTCTTTGGCAAATAGTACCCCTTTTTCATACCTAGTTTAGAACTTTGCATCCCTTTTAATTGCTGTAAATTCACTTTTCCTTTAAATATCAATTTAAAAAACCACAAAACTAGAAAATCGTCTCGCATAAAATCCTTCTGTAGCCCATTTTGATCACTTTGATTATTTTACCGACCGAAAACATAGATTTGCCTACACTTTCACATACTTCAACTAGTGAAAGCCCTACCCTTTCATATACCCGAAGCCTGAAAAAGATACTCCTTTCGGGTGGAGCCTGCCCGTAGATGTCATTGTAGGAAGAAGCTCCCCGGGAAATGAATCCACCCTTCATTATTGTCATTAATAATACACGTATTTTGATTTGTCTGTTTGCAGTTTTACAAGTTTAAAATTGAGGTAAATGAGATCACTGGTCTAGTTATAGGGAAAGAAATCAGAAAACGATGCGGAAACGAAGGGTGGCATCAGGATCTGGATGATGTGGATCGGACAACATTGAGATTTCTGAGAGCAGCCAACTCATTCATCCCTGATGCTAGGGACGATGGCGCCAACATGAGAAATTGTGCCTTCATTCTTANCATTGAGATTTCTGAGAGCAGCCAACTCATTCATCCCTGATGCTAGGGACGATGGCGCCAACATGAGAAATTGTGCCTTCATTCTTAGACAACCCGGAAGTGAGTTTGTCATCATTTCTGGAAACGGAGATTGGGAGTATGATTTCTGCGAGGGAGCCGATGGCGAGATTTATGGCCGCTGCCAACGCATGCCACTTCTGCGCTATGCTTGGAATGCAGCCAAGTCAGCGGTCGTTCGCGTATTTACCTTTGGTCTTTCAACTGGTTTGAGGGCTTTGACATATTTTTAAGAAAGAAGTGAAAAGCGTAACGCTGTCACTTTGCGCCTGTTGAGGATTTTAACATCATTTGGTTATACTTTTTCTTATGCAGACAACAAACATCAGTTTTTCAAAAGGTGCAAAACGCTATCCACTGAATAAATACACTAATCTCTATCCACTACATAATGAAATTGGATTCCCTTATGCTAATTATTTATTTATTTACCAGCTTTTCTGGACACAGGGCTGCCCAGAGGGAATGTGCACGAACGGGAGTTAGGTCCCATGCGAGGTGCAATCCCTACCCAATCCCACAACGCGTAAGGTTGGCCACACCACCGGGGCTACGACCCCTACTCTTTCCGAATAGTGATGTGGATTCTTTTACGTCCCACAAGAACAAATCAGTGAAAGTGCTGTGAGACGGGACCTACGGGTTTTTGTCCTTATCCGAGAAGACTAGAAAGTCTAACCATTTGCAGATGTCATTTCAAAGGCAGCACTTCCTTCTCAGTTATTAAAGGCCCTGAGTGTTGGTTCGGCCGGGGTTTGAACCCGCGACCTCCCGCTTGGCAGACCGGCGCTCTCCCAACTGAGCTAACCAGGCGGCGGCGGTTAATCCGTTGGATAGGGATTTATCCGGTTGATAGCGCAATCCAACTTTTGAACATCTGGGACGGATAGTTTACTTTTTCTTTTGGCTTATTGTGCCAATCATTATATATTAAGGACACTGACAGGGCACGGGAAATCATTGTCTTACCAAGAACTCTTAAATATATGTAAGTTGGACACTTTAGAGTGTACGAAAAAGCAGCGATCTCTGATCCTATTATTTAAATGCATTAGGAACATAGGGCCGAAATACATTAGAGACTTTTTTAGCATAAGAGAAACGTCTTACAATTTAAGAGCAAATGGTGTTAATCTCTGCGTGCCCAAATTTAATCTTAATTTTATGAGGAACTATTACTTACAAGTGCGCTTAACTGTGGAAAAAACTTCCAGAAGATGTTAAGCTGGCCGTTAATGTTAATATTTTTAAGTCTAAGCTAAGATCAATTCAGTTGTAATCTTTATATTTTAATATTTTTTTGTAATTTTTATAATTTTTTATCTTCACGGGTGCATAGATTTAGATTATACATTTAATATATATATATATATATATATATATTAGATATTACTATTGTAATTGTAGATTTAATGCACGTTCGTTTTTTGAAAGAGCACTTGTGCTCTTAGACGATAACGTGGGTAAATAAACTATTGTTGTTGTTATTTCTGTATGACATGAGCAGGTCAACTTTAACTTTTAATCTCGAAACTTTCGAAAGGTCTTCTCAAACTCATTAATAATTCATAAAGAAAATTCAAAGGAAATTAATGTTTAATGAGTGTTTGGATATCAGATGAAAAACTGCTCATTTTTGCATCCTTAATTTCTCCTTCAAAAATGATTTTGTTTGAGAAGAAATATCAAACATTCGGCGTCTCATGATTGATATATTACTTCTAATACGATTTAGTCAAATTCCTAGTTCAACTATCTATATCACGTATTTTTGTCTTTTACATTCCACTCATCTTTTAGTTACGTGCAGAACTGCTATGTCATAGGCTTTTCCTGTGCGTGGTTTTTGATTATCTCGATTTTTTTCAGCACTAATTATTTGCAATTTATAAATAATTTTGGGTCGCCCCGTGTAAGGGAATCCAAGCAGTCTTGGATTCAGGATTCCAGGTACTGGATTCTAGATTCTTTGTCAGTAGAACTTTGATTCTGGATTCCAATCGTAAGTGAGATCCGGATTCCTTGAGCTGTATTCTGGATTCCAGAGCCCAGGATTCCGGATTCCAAAAGCAAAAATTTCCCGGATTCTGGAATCCGAATTTCCTTACATGGGGGGGATTGGGCATTTATTGTTACAACTACCTATATCTCTTTTAATTAGGATTTGATGTAAATATTTGCTTTTGCTTCTGTTTACGACTGGGTTCATGACACACAACTTACTTGTTTACTAGCGTACAAATACAATTAAGGCACAAGGTAAATCAACCTGCGTTAGCTTTGCTATTATAGCTGTGGAGCTTAAAGCACTGTAACTCCCAAAAGGGTTCAACCTCTTAGTAATTCTGTGTGCAAGAAGTCAGTGAAGAAGTCAAGAAGCTCCTCTGACTACCGTACACTTCTACCCAAGCCATTAATTTTTTTTCCTTCTTCTTCTCCTTTATTAGTGTATTCCTACCTTACTATATGTAATGGTAATATGTTATAAAGTGTGAATTATAAAACTGAATTGAATTGAAATTGAATTGAATCTTGTACTATATTACTCGGAATTCTATTTTTTAATAAGCTTTTGCTTGGTTGTGCCTGTGTGTGGGTGTTTTTTTTTTAGGTTTTAGACCTTTTGCTCTGCCCAGTGCCTGAAGGAATGATACAAACACTAACAAGTTATATTATAGTATTCCCCTGTTACATTAATCAAGAACAAGTTAAGCAGGAACACTAGGTTTACTCAAAAGAGCATGTGAATCAATCTGTGGTAGTATTGCATGTACACACGTATGAGTTACAGTCAATTTGTTGAATTAGTATTAAAATGTGTCATATCTTTTCTTTTACGGGCCCAAATAAAATCATTCAGTATTGTGTGAGGATCTGATTGAATTTTTGTTTTCTTTTAGTGTTGTTGCTTTGTTTTTACTTTTGCCGAAACGTTTATCAAAGGGCTTGTTCTTGGTCTTTGAGCCTGCAGAGATGGTAATTGACGTAATATATATTCAAGCCCACCAAAAAGGGTATAATAGGGAACATTATACTGTAAAGGAATAGAGGTGTTTATTTGATGTTGGTAAATTCTAACGGTACGCAATCAAGACTCACAAACCTGAGACTGATAGTGCACTCATTTTAACCGAGAAGAACAAAATTTCACAACAAAGTGGTCAAAATGGATGCAAAAAAAAATTAAACAAATAACGAGTTTGAAACTGGGCGTGAAACTGAACCAAACACTTAAATCTTAAATAGCAGCAAAAATGACAATACCTTGCATAACATGTGAAGTGTTTAGATTAAGTAGCCGTTCCAAACTTTAACTTACAAGACTGCCATTTCCAGTTATCGTTTTCGTGCTGTCAAGAAGGCATAAAAGTTTGAGTTACGCCGCTCTACTGGAACTTTTACCATCCCTTCTCCCCCCTCCTTTCCCTCCCGATCCATAAGCCTGACATGTACCTTATACGGCAAATGCTATTTCCTTTAATTCAAATTCTGACGGTATATATAGTATATACCGTAAAACTCCGAAAATAAGCCCCGGGGCTTATATTTTGCAAAGGCTCTTTTGGAGGGGCATATATTCGGAGGGGCTTATCTACGGAGGGAAATTTGCGTTTCAAAATCGATTGGGCTAGCCTTATAGTTGGAAGCAAATTTACCGTTTGTGCTTTGTTTTTCTTTGTATTTGAAGGCAATTTTCCAAGTACAAGCCCCCGCGGGGCTTATATTTGGAGGGGAGATTTAACGGCGGGGTTTTTTGCGTTACCGGTTTGGGGGGCTTATATTCGCGGGGGCTCATACATGGAGGGCATTATTTTCGGAACTTTACGGTATTTCCCATAAAAGACATTGATTCTTACAAAACTACACCCTAAACTCGGCTTTAAAGACCATTTAGCATGAAGAATGTTGAATCCCCAAGCCTCCATCCGATAGCTCAAGAGATCACGTATATCATCTTCTCCTGTCACGTATAACTCAGGGGGAGGGGTTACTCTCTACAATGGCATGAGAGGGGAGGCTCCCCCGGAAGGGGCACTTTTTTCAGGGTTCAGGTTTCTTGAAGGGTAGGGATTTCCCTTGTTCAAGTAGATAAATGGGCAGGAAATCTGTCATTTCGGTCGCTAAAAAGACTCAAGAATGGCTAACAGATGCGTTTAATGGCTGTGAGAAAGTCAAGAAAACGTTCTGGTTTTGTGATTTATTCATATTGTAAAAACAGTGCATTTACAGCAGTTGAAAGGGATGCAAAGTTCTAGAGTAGGTATATGAAAGGGATACCACTTTTCAATATCAGGTATACAAAAGGGGTACCTTTTCTGTGTAAGGGTAAGAGGTTGGACCCCGGCATCCTGTTAACTTTTTTGAGAAACCCCTTCCCCCCCCCCTCGCCCGACGGCGTATAAAATGAACCGCATGACATTTTTCACCATTGGATTATATTCACTTCCTTGTTGCTCTGAGAAGTTGATCCTCCTTTGAGAACGTGAGGTAAGACTTCCTCATGAGCTGAAGCCTTTCAGCATCTGGAGAATTCTTAACAGTTTACGTCATTGACAACTAAAATTGTAAACGAATATTCATTCGTTGAATCTTAAGCGCTGGGGATAAATTAAGTTAATTATACATGCCTGCTTTCACTTGATACCACCATCTGTGTTGTCGTCAAATTGTTTTAAAAAGGTATGATCCTCCAGTTTGATGTACTCTCTTTTATTTCAAGAGTGATGTAGACCGCAAGCAATCATCCGTCTTTTTTCTCAAAGCCATGTGCTGCGGCGGAAAAGAACAAAATATGCAAATAAATGGTAAAAAGGAGCTTGCTCTCGCCCTCGTTCTTTACGCTTGCTTACGACCTACCGTGACTCAAAATAAAAATAAGAGTGAGAATGCTTGCTGCAAGCTTTTGTAGTTTCTTATGAGATTTTGGCGGACACGAAAAAGCCATAAAAAATACGCCAAGACATCCGTGTAAAGAGCTATCAAGTATTTGATTTATAGTCAGTCAATTAAGTGAAGCTTATTAAGGTGGTTTTTAAAAACATCCTTTCATTTCCTTGTTAAACTGTTTCAGTTGTTAATAATTATTTCCAAAAAAATGGGTTATACATGACAGGAGAAGATGATATACGTGATCTCTTGAGCTATCGGATGGAAGCTTGGGGATTCAACATTCTTCATGCTATATGGTCTTTAAAACCGAGTTTAGGGTGTAGTTTTGTAAGAATACGGTGTCTTTTATGGGAAATACCGTAAAATTCCGTAAATAAGCCCCTGCATGTATAAACCCCTCCAAATATAAGCCCCCCTAACCGGTAACGCAAAAAACCCTCCAATTAAGGGGGGGGGGGCGGGATCGGCCATTGGTTAGCCCTTTAATTTAGGATCTTTTTACCGACCGTAATGACAGATTTCCCTTCCCTATCATATGTACCTCAACAAGTAAAATCCCTACCCTTATATCAATCTGAAGCCTGAAAAAGGTACCCCTTTCGGGTGAAACCTTCCCGTATAGGTCTGTCATTATAGGGAATAACCCCCTCCCCCCTCCGAGCTTGGATAATCGTGCAGAAATGGCTCATTGAGATTTTATTGTTGGACTTTGTAGTGACTAATGTTTACCTTCTTACCAAATAACGCTTTCTACGGTCTACCGCTCATTTCTTTTCACCATTACGTAGAGAACATAGAATTTTGTTAATCTTTTTAAAAACGTTTTTATGACCTTTACCTAAAAAAGTATAAATGTTAAAATAGTAAAGATGGCTTTCCTTTTTCCTCTGCCTTAAAATAAATCCCCCTGATGCATATCACACCTTTAAATTCATTAACTATGTGTACCCCACACAAAGGAAACGAGGACGTTTGAATCACCATTAGAAATAATTAAGCAGTAGAACCCATTCAATTACAGAAATGTGATTGGTGCAAAGTGCATATAAAATAGACCATTTGCATGATGACGTCATTTTACTGCTACAACCAGAATCCTTCAGGGTTTCGCTTTCTTGTGCAAATTAGGTCTTTTGTTATTTAAACCTCGCTGGGATTACAACATTTAAATATGAAAGGAAAAACGAAAAGTATTGTGGTCGTAGCAGTAAAACGACACCATCATGCAAATGGCCTATTCCTTCGCCAGTAGCACTCGAGGTCCTCGAGGGGAAATTCGCAAGACCTCGCCTACCAGAAGTTTCTTTACACCCTTTAGGCCCCAGTAATGAGTATCCACGTACAATTCACCAGACTGATTTCCATACATTTCCTTCAAAAATTTATTGCGAGTATCTGATTTCAAAAAATCAAAGCATTTTCCCATTAGTGATCATGTTATTAATTCTCATAGGGTTTTCTCTTGATGATGTACTGATATTGTTGAGAGAAAATTCATGTTGATCACCCTTGTTACGTAAATGACTGAATCATAACTTTAACAAAATTTGTGATATATAAGGCTCTTTTTTTTAATCAAAACAGGACAACTTCCATTTAAGGGCGCGCTTGATGGCACGTACCGTCGAATTATTTAGGCATGACACGTACGCTGAAATCAGGGCAGTTGATAGCCAATCAGATTTGAGAATTTTGTTATAGTTATGATTAGAAACTGAGGGAAAAACTTCCATGTTTGTTTGGACACAGACTGAGTGTATGTATTTGATGCAAATCGATCCAAACAGCGCATTCAACAGACGGCCGCAGAGGAGTGACTGACATACCCTTGTTGCTGACTATCTACGAATGGGATCGGGACAAAGTAAGGGACACTCAAAACAAAAAACTATAACTTCCTCGGGATTTTTGGGAAGGGAAAGACAAGTTCAGGTAAAAGCAGTCGGCCATTTTATAGATCTAACACAGAGGATTCATATTGTCAGGGGCACCCACGTCAATTTTTGGAAAATATCTGTTCGGAAGACGATTTGAGATCTAGAATTTTCGGAACATTGTTGGAAAATTTCTTGCTTGCCTGCCTCTCCTAGGACTTTCAAACATCCAAAAAATGGTATAATTGCCCATTTTGAAACGGATTTTTTTACCCTAAAAAGGTCACCTAGAATTTACGGGAGCCTTTTTCTGGCTGAAATTTTCGAAAAGGTAAGTTTTGATTCCTATAATTTCCCGATCACTAGACTTTCAGCTAGGAAATCCGAACAGATGAAAAATTTTTAGGGGATAACAATATGCCTATTTACCGTTTAACTACAAAACGTACTATTTACCGTTTTACTAAAATACGCTTAACAATGCTATGTTTAAGTGGTTTTGATCTATATTCTCGTTGGGTGCCCCTGATATTGTTTTCACCCTATGAACTAAAAACACAACTACTTGATGCCAAGTCGGCCATCAAAAAGAACTAGTACTAATTTGAATAACGTCTAGTCACTTCTTCAGTCTGAACGCTCTTATCTTCAGCTTCGCAAGCATTTTGGTATTAGGAAATAGGCTTATTGGTTCCACGGTTTTTTTTTTCAACTTTTGACATGGGAAAATCCGTCAAATCCGTTGGAAAGAGTCCCTTTCAATTAGTAAAAAAAGCACTAAAGCACTTTCTTTGAGTGTCAACGTATTTAGCACGAAAGTACTAACTGGGACACTATTTTAACGTCTTCTGGCTGGAGACGGGAACGCCATTTTTTATGGTCACCCGCGAAGGTCTAGCCACTTGCAGTGCAAATGAAATACCAGGATTTTTCCTTTTACTAAAAAATTATATCTTCATCGCGCGCAGGGAAGATACTATTTTTATCTTTCACGTGTGAGGATACTGGTGTTGGCCTGGTTACGAAAATAAATAAAAGAAAAAGTTGTGTTTTATGTAGGAATTTCACCAGCATCTATAAAATAAACAGAACATTACATGGCCGCTTGGGGATACGAATTTGATCTTCTCGTGCTGAAAGTATCTCTCTACCGACTTTTCACGCTTATTACATCTCATTCAATTCGTCAAATGTTGGCAATTTTTTTCTGGAGTTGAATTCTAAAAGACTGTATCAAAGGTCAGTTCGGTTGTCGTCTTGTGTTCCCGTCCTCCACAAAACGTGAAATTAGGTATTTTCACGTCCTGGTCGCGCAGTGACGGCAAGGAAATGTACAAAAAAGCGTGACGCACGTGCAACGTTGTTGTTTTCCCAATTTAAACCTATCGCTTTTTTGCCGTTCTCGTTGATGTCGCCGTCGTCGTTGCTTAAGCTTCGTATTTATTTTGGAAATGAATCTACCATTAAATATTTTCATTTACAATAATCGTATTTTGATTTGTCTGTTTGCGGTACTATGATTACAACGTTAGAATCCCTGTAGAGGAGATCAATGGTCGAGCTATAGGAAGAGAAATCACTCGACGCTGCGGAAACGAAGGGCAGCATCGATATCTGAATAACGTGGATTGGACCACATTGAGATTTCTGAGAGCAGCCAACTCATTGCTCCCTGATGCTAGGGACGATGGCGCCAACATGAGAAATTGTGCCTTCATTCTTAGACAACCCGGAAGGGAGTTTGTCATCATTTCTGGAAACGGAGATTGGGAGTATGATTTCTCTGAAGACGCCGATGGCGAGATTTATGGCCGCTGTGTACGCAAGCCCTTTCTGCGCTATGCTTGGGATGGAGCCAAGTCAGCAGTTGTTCGCATATTCTCGTTTGTTGCTTCAACTGCAGTCGGATTTTTGACGGGAGGTCTCTATGGCGGTTCGAAGGCTTTGACAAATTATTCACATTACTGATAACTTACTTGTTTACTTGCGTGTAAATACAAAGCACAAGTTACATCATTTTAGTCTTCTCGAGTTGAGTTAGCTAAGTTTGCTATTTAGCTGTGGAGTTTACACAACTGTAGCTCCCACTGAAGGGGCTCAACCTGTTAGTAATTCTGTGTACAAGAGGTCAGTGAGTATAACTCCCTCGCTTTCTTTAATGTTTCATTCACACGCTGTATTTTTCGTAATTCTTTTTATTTTAAATAAGCTTTTGCTTTGTTCTTAGTTTTTTCCTTTTTTGTGAGGCATTTGAACTTTTTTGCTACCCAGTAACAGAAGGAATGACGCAAACAGCAAAAACAGTCATATTGTACTAATATGATGTTGTTATAGTAATCGATCAAGTTTGTTGTTAGTTTTTTAGGAGGCGTTAGACTTTGTGCACCGCCCGAGTACCTGAAGGAATGATACAAAAACCTAGTGAAAGTTATATTATAATACTCCCCCATTATATTAAATCAAGAACAAGTTAAGCAGGAGCACTAGGTTTACTTGAAAGTGCGAATTAATCTGTGGTCCTAAATCACATGTAAACATGTATGAGTTACAGTCAGATTGTTGTTTAGTAAATGTGTCATGTCTTTTCTTTTACTGTACAAATTGCTTAAATCAAAAATAAAATAATTTTATTGTGTGAGGATCTGATTGAATTTTTGTTTTCCTTTGTTGTTGCTGTTTCGTTTTTACTTTTGCCGAAACGTTTATCACAGGGCTTGTTCTTGGTCTTTGAGCCTGTAGAGATGGTAACTGACTTAATATATATGCAAGCCCACCAAAAAGGGTATAACAGGGAGCAGTATAAAAGGCATAGAGGTCTTTATTATTTTGATGNCCCCTCTGCAGTTTTTTATGGGTATTCAGAGCTATTGAAAGCTACACAGAAAGGGAAGGAGTTGAAACAAGAATTTGAGGGCAGACCTGAGAAAAAAAATTGAAAACTCCTTCACCAGGAGGCCATGCAATAACTGAACATTGCATATCAAGCTTTGACGTGTGCCTAACTTTATTGTGACTTCATTCAGATGCTAAATACTAATATGAAGCACATTCAAGGGAAGGAAGAGTCATTGTCATTTGAAATGCATAAAAGTTACTTACATCTAAATTTCTCACCATTTCATTTTGTTGCCTATTCCTCTCTTGATTTCCACAACATGTTTGTTGGTCATAACCTTAGGAAAAAATATCATTGACTGTGTAACAACAGTATGGTAACTCAAACCACATAACAAACTGATGGACTCATTTTTTAATTGTTATGCCCATGGGGTTAAAACACACTCACGTGAAATTTTAAAAAGTCACAAAATTCTGGTAGAGTCTTATGAAAACAGCAAAAATTATGAGAGTTTCAAAATTTTACTCAGCCATCAGTGAAAATGCATTGAACAAGGACCACTGCAAAACCACAAAAAAGATGAGAATAACAAACTTTTGCGAGGCCACGGATGGAACTTAGGGGCACAATGTGCAAATTGGCCTGTGTTGAAGAGGTAATTTAACTCTGGTTAGTAACATCTGAGAAGCAGTGCCAAAATCCTTGCTCTGAGCTCCCAAATTATGGAGTCAACGAATTACTGGAAATTCAAATTTCCTCTTAACCTGATTGGCAAACAACCTCATTCCCAGGTTCTCTCTCCTACCCGTTGAGAGACCCTGGTTGGGTCTGGTCATGTGTCTCCCAGAATCTGGGTGATTACAAACAAACAATTTGGGGGAGGGGCAGAATAAGTGTGAGATTTGTCTCTGAAGAGCATAGATGGAAAGTGTAGCCAAGAAACTGTGTACCTGACCTTGGCTTAAAGGTCATGACTAGTTAAGAAAAAACCTCAAACACCAAAAATAATGCAAAAAATCCTATGACAGCGAAAGCATAACGAACTTCAGAAAATCTGGATCTTACGGGGATGCTTTCCTCTCCAAATATTGCCAAATGCAGAGGACATCATGGATTCACCGCTTGACAGTAGTCAAAAATAATTTACACAGTAATATTCATACCGATCAAAACTCACTGGATTTGAATTACCATTTCTATGTTGTGAAGGCCACATTAGAAGCAAATGTATGTGTTTTCAAGACTAGGATTATATAGATCGCTGTCCTCACCGACCTCAAAAATGAATTAAAAAATAGATCATCATAAAAGCAACAGGAAGGGAGAATACGCTGCCCGGAAACAGTTTGACTGTTCAAATGAAAGGAGGTAAACAGAATCTTGAAAGAGTATTTCAATTTATATTTTTATCTATGGCTCTGTGCGCTTCAAATTTTTTGTCGTCATTTCAAATCAACCGAATACAGCAACCGAATGGCCGGAAGCATCTTTCTTAAAAATATGGCTTGCACCACCGCCAACTGTTTATTATTCCTTTTTTTTTTATTTCTCTGGATGGTTAGGAATGCTTAGGTTTAGAGGATTTTAAGAAATCACTGGGCTGCATATGTTTTTAAATAAAGTTTTCATATGGACCATGTACAAGAAAGCCTTTCACTTGGAAGGTTATGTTGTCTGTTTTGTCTGTTTATACTGCAATAAAATATTATCTTGACAGTTCACCAAATGTGATATGAATTCCCTGCTCCCATAGCTAGCGCGAAGACCGCTATTGGTGTAGGTTTTGCAGTATCCTGATCCAGCCCGATTACCAGCAGCCATGTCAGGCAAAAATTGACACTTTCAATGAAAGTTTAACGTAGAGGGATTTTCCCTTTAATATAAACACAATTGTGTAGAACTCAAGATCGTAGATCTTTATTAGCAATTGGTGTCGTCAGTTAAACTAGGACAACATGAGTTTTTGCTTTCTCCTCTGGTAAAATAATTAACTTTAGGCGAAAATTTCCCATGGATTCAGTTATAGTTGTAGGGTTAGCAAATCTATCTTGCTCTTGCAGACCCTTGTGATCATTGTGTGGTGAACAAGACACAAAATTGAGAGACAAAGGACTTCTCCCTCAGAATTAATTTTGTTCTGGAGCCACGTGACCAGACCCAACCAGGGTCTCTCTCTCTCGCTCTGTAGGGACGGGTAGGAGAGAACGCTGGGAATGAGGTTGATTGGCAAATTGATAACGGTTTTTTAACAGGTTTTTTTTACTTTTCCATGCACCAGTCTCTATTTCACACAAACAGTTTAAAATATACAAATAGATTCCAAACATGTATGCAAAATAAATGTATAGGGTTGAATGGAAAACTTGCCCAACATACTGAAAACCAACCAATATACTGAAAGAGACAAATCATGATTGTATGCATGGTCATACCTAAAAGGTTTCATAGAATATGCCAATTCATAAATGGCCAGTTGCGGTAAGTTATAAATACCAGTTTATTGCATTCAATATCCATATCCCACCCTCCACGGTTGAGGACTTGTCTTTTCTTCTTGCCCCTGAAGATAACAAAAAAATTGCACTCACCCCAGAAGACTTCCATCAAATATCAGTTTACCCCCTGAAGAATAGGGTTCCTATGGTATCTGAGGAATATGAGTCTACTCCTGAAGAATTTCATGAAAATTTAAGCTCCACCCTCAAAGAATTCAATACTTTTTTACTCTACCCCTAAGGAAATCCTCAGTTTTTATAACTCAGCCAGGAAGTATTCCATGGTACCTCAAAC
>CALNXI010000890.1:22500-31057 GCA_942486025.1 Porites evermanni | reverse complement strand
TTTTCACAGACCAGCATGACTTTTCGACTTTCCTGAAGAAAACTGTCCGTCCACTGGAACTGGTAAAAATAAATTCAATAAATTGTTGGCATTTGTGATTTTTTATGTTTCTTTTAGTCTGAATACTAGTTTTAAAGCATACGGACTGAGACATACGTCCGGCAGAATCCGGCATTTATGAAAAAAGGACCTTTTCTGGACGTGACTTGACCCCGGTAGCTACCCCTCCCTATGTTTCATTCCTCCCCTCCGCTACACATTGCATGAGTGTGTGACATGTCTGGGAAAACGTGACCCGCTCGCGCCCGCGCCGAAGAAAGACTTTCACCCCTGGTGTTCACCCGAATCGAGTTCCCATTTAGTAAAAGCAACATGGGGTTTTTCTTGTGTTTTTGCTCCAATAGTAATTTAAAATTTTAGTTTCTCTTTGTTTACTATTGTTCCGTGATCCTTTGTTCCACGCGGATGTTATTGACAGCTTTGATCAACGAAGCGGGAAGAACGTTGGCTGGCAGCCACTGCATCCTATTTGAATTTTGAGTTGCTTTCACCCTGGAGCGCCTTCTTTGAATGTTTTGTTTTCTCTGGTCGAATGCACAGCATCAAATTATAGCCTCGTCGAGATCTTCGTGAAGCTGTTTTGGAGATGAAATTGCTATGAATTGTCTTGTGGAAACATACATCTAGCTGGTGTTGACGGTTATAATGTTGGAGCAACCGTTGAAGACGATCGCGACTTTTGGGTGAAAGAATTTATTCGATGGCTTTACGCCGCAAGTTATCGGGATCACCAGTTGAGGTATGAAATTTTTTTTTCAGTCCATTCCGCAGATAGTTTCTTTCAAAAGTGAAATATTGTAGGAGATTTGAGAGTCATACACAGTGTGTCCTGCAGCAGACTACAAAATAATTATTTTCTCCCTGAGTGTCAAATATTCACACGCTAGGACATGAACTATATAGCTTGCAGGTTCGTAAAAAATTCAAAATATTTTCCTGTCAACTCCAGCTGTTTTTTTAATTTAATGATGTTAACGCCACATAAAGTGAATTCAATTATTTATTGCGCGATGTTTTGTTAACGAAGTCTGACCTTGAGCCGGGTAAATTAATGATGCGCATGGATGAGAAAAACTAAAATTATCCAAAGAGAGCCAAATTTACTTCCGATCGTAATAGCGTGATTTTACTTCTTACTTTGAAACTAAATCGACTGCAAGGCTTAAAATAATGGTCGAATACTTTAAAATTTCTTTGTGCAAGTATTAATTTTGCGTAGAGTATTAATAATTAGTGAGTGTATTATAAAATACATGTTTCGTAGCAGATAAAACTAATCCGCCATCAAACAAACGTTATCTGTGTAGATGGACAAGTATTCTAGACTAGAAAAGCATTAAAGGGAAGTTATTCTTTAAAATAAACTAATCTTGGGCAGTATTAAATAATGGCTTTGCTTTTGAACGCAGTCTTGTAAGTAATTTTTAAGTATTATATTTGTAAGTATTACTGTATATAATAGACAATATTATCAATTTGATAATATTTGATAATACTTTTGGTGTCTGAAAAACATGACACTTCCTTAAATTAATGCACGTATCACTGTATACATGTACATTTGTATTTGCATCTCTTCTTAATTAACCCACTAATCATAGCTATAACAAAATACTCAAATCTGATTGGCTATCAACTGCCCTGATATCAGCCTTTAATAAGACAATTTATTAGGACAGTACGCGTCATGCCTAAGTAATTGCGAGCAAAAAAAAATGGAATTTCATCTGTTTTAATTTAAAAAAGAGCCTTATATTTCACAAATTTTGGGAAACTGCCCACCTACCCCTCCCCTAAGCCAACATTAATACTTACTTCTCACTTAAGGCAAAATGTTGGCTTAGGGGAGGGGTAGGTGGGCAGTTTCCCAGAAAGGTAAAATAATCCAAATTTTGTTAAAGTTATGATTAATCATTGGTAACAGAACTTCGTGTTGTCCAATTCGGACTGTAATCATACTTGTGATTAAAAAGATCGGACTACCACATCACTCGTATGATTACAGACCGAATTAAACTCCACTAAGTCCTGTTACCATTACAAACTCTCTGATTTGTATACCCTATCCTTGAGTAAACTGCTTGAAAACCACACCCTTCACAGCGGCACATACCTGTATAGCCCATATATGGCAGTACCCCCAGGGGTTTATCATCTCCCGCCCTTCAAATTAATTGCTGTTGGTTTCGAATTAGCAGAGTTTGAGTCTCAGATAAAACCGCAGTGTTCAGAGGAGATGTGTTTGTCATTAGAAACAAAGATGGGTTATTTTGATTGAGTTGCAGTTTCGTTACACATTATTAAAGCTATTTTGTTAAAGTTATGATTAATTGCAGGTAACTGAACTTTATTACTACTTTTAATACATGTGCAAAAAATCGGCACAGCACCATTCATTAATTTTCACTATGCTTGTAACAAACTTGTGGAAACTACAATTTACCAACATGTAAACACACCAGTACCACCAAAGGTTGGCACTGGTGCCCCGACTTTTTGGGGTGCTAACTACCAGTGGACCCGAGTCTCAGCAGTTCTTATCAAGGCAGGTTGCCAGAAAAGAAATGCATTTTATCAATTTTGCTGAGGTTACAATTTGTACAACCAAGATGCATGTGCAGCCTGCAAAGAAATTAGTAGTGTCCGATACCCGGGGGGTAGTGGATTTTGTTAACGGGCTAGTAAATTCTGTTTTTAACTTGCCCGATGGGCAAGTGATGTTTTTTGAGGAATTCAAAAAAACAGAAGAACTGTGAAATCAATTCTGCTAGTCAAAAAGTTTGTGGAGCTAGTTGAAATGACATCTGGGCTAGTAAATGCTAGCTTAAGCTTCAGCTTGCCCGAATGGCAAGCTGTAAAAATGATTTTCTTTGTACCCTGATGTGTTGTTTTTACAAAAATGGCGGCTGCTAGCTAATTCACCAATGAAAGTCAAAGAAGAATCATGGACTTGCAAGGTCAAACAAGGCAAAAGACCTGTCTCTAGAATTATGGGCAGATTGAAAAATGGAATTGCCTTCGCTTCGTACCTCTCTGATGGGGACATAGACTGGCCAAGCTTAGACTTGACTGTCACTGAAGCTTCCCCTTGGCTTTCGCTCGCTTCGCTCGATTTTCTCGTTCGCGCTTTCCTCGCTCGCGTGACCATCCTAAGGGACTGCTCACAGTCTAATGGGGACATCTCTGTTACGGCGGACACTGAAAATGGTCATTTTTATATTGTTATTGAAAAATTCTGAAAAATAAACAGTTACAATTAATTATAAGTTGGCAAAAGTTCTGTCACGAGTTTTCATTTATAATGGTAACACCATCAAATTTCAAATTTTTGTTAGAGTCACTCGCATGACAAAATATCTTAAGCTGCCACACATGCACCTTGGACTTGGTACTGCCTAGGCCTCTCTCTGAAGTAATAAACAGATCTAGCATGGATTCATTTGCAGCATAATTGCATATAAAGTTGCCACATTTGTCCTCTGGTATATTTTTTTCCTTTTTATCTCAAATACATGCCCTGGCAACAAGCAAGTTGAATGATCTTCCCCCATGCATGCATACAGTCTCAGTTTCTCGCATAGTTTATTACAGCTAACTGGTAACAGTCTTTTCTTTTTAATCCACCATACTTAGGTGTACAAAGCCTGGTTGAATTGCTGCTTATTGGAATATGGTGACTCAACCAAGATCAACGATCTGGCTGAGGGCTTAAAAGATGGGATTGTGCTATGCCAGCTGATAAAATTAACTACAGGAAAGGAGATTGATCAAAGTCAAATGGTATTAATTAACTTTTCATTTTGTAGTTATATTGTGCTAAATGCCTAGTTTTCAAACTTAAGTGGAAATTACAAGCGCCGTTGTTGGTACAGTGGAATCGAACCCTGTTAACACGGTCACCATATCAAATTTCCAGCTAAAAATAATTTCATGTCTTGAGTGGGTCATAAGTCACTTAGTAGAGGTGGTTACATATGGAAGTTTGACTGTAGTTATATTATACATGTATTCAAAAAAGAAAATTATAATATTTACAAATTATTTAATTAACGTGTCTCCTTGTGCATTATCACTTTTCACTGAAGTTTCGGTTTCCCCATTCAGGTTAAAGATGAACATGTCTCAGAGAGTACACACTTAGTGCAACTTGTTATAGATTACATGAAAAGTAAAGGAATTGATGTCTTGTGCCAAGCTGAAGGTAAAATTCTTATCTTTTAAGTGATTTTAATGTAATACGTTGTCCTCAGTGGATAGGCACAAAATTCTGAAGCTCTTAACTTTTTCATTTGCATTCTTACCGTAAATCCTCTATTAAGCGCCCCCGCCTCTCAAATAAGCCCCCTCCCTCTAATAAGCTTCCCCCCTTTTCAGGGGAAGAAAGTTAATAAGCCCCCATCTCTGTTAACCCCCCCCCCCTCCCCTATTTATTCTTTACTAATAAATGATAAACTGTATTAATCAACCACAACTGTAAAACTTTGTGTAGACTGGTCTGGGATGGCTTACTTACCAACTGGAAGATCGGGTTTGATTCTGATCCTTGGCTGCATGACCTAAAACTTCTTGTACTTGAGTTTTCCCACTTTGTTTTCTGGTTCTTTATGGAGAATGGCTTTTGATGAATCATCAGCGCTATGTTCTCCATGAATTGTGGGCCTTTAAGTGCACTGAGACCTCAGACAGTAGACCTACATACATGTATACTGTCTGGTAGAACATACAGTAGACAGCAGATGTGTACTCTATAACTGACTGCAGGTTAACACTGCATACTGTACCTTAGACTGCAGACCTTGATCAAAAGCTATATACAATGTAGAACTTTGACTGCAGAACTCGACTTGCAGACCTTACACTGCAGATGTCAGTCTGCAGACTACAGGCTGCAGAACTCAGTCCTCACTTGCTGCAGAACTCGACCTTCAAACCTCAGACTGCAGACCTCAGACTGTAGACTTCAGGCTGCAGACCTCAGGCTGCAGACCTCAACCTGCAGACCTCAGACTGCAGACCTCACAGTCTACAGAACTCAACCTGCAGACTGCAGACTGTGGATAGTCTTCAGACCGTAGACTTCACACTGCCAACTGGTGACTTTGTGATTGATATTTGGAGATTAAGAATCACATTTAAAATGTTAAGTAAAAGGGTGATGGTGCACAAGGGCCAAAGGTCCAATCAGCTGGAGCTTATCCCAGTTTCCTTAGCATGAAGCATGCGGTGCCTAGGAGTATTGCTACTCCCCCTGGATGGGGTGCTAGTCCATCATAGACTTACCCCCAGTAGTATGTCGCCGGTTAATTGGGTACCTGGAAAATACACTGGGTGAAGGGAGACATAGTGGAGTAGAGTCCATTGTGTAAGGGAACAATGTTAGAAAAAAATGTTCAGTGCAAAATTAATGTCAATAAGTACCAAGTGACCATGTTTTCTGTTCTTGCATGCTAGTGGAGCCACATATATAGCAAAGAATTTAATTTTGGTTATCCATCCATCCGAGAAATTTGGGTTGTCACATGACCATAATTACAGCAATGTATGTCCTTCTGTCTGTCCACCTGACTGTTGACATCCTCACAGACACCACAGGGTAACCATTTTGAATTCTTGCTTTTTTGAGCTAGTGTGGGAGCCTGCAATCTGATTTTGCACATCCATGTTGTGATCAATTGACAGCTGTCAAAACAGGGTATCTGCTGACCAGTATTGCAAAACCGTATCATGGGCTCAGGTGTCGGCCCATTGAGGCTGGGTGTTTCTTTTTTTTATTATCCGCTGACAAGTTACATTTTACTAATTTTCAAGTGATCGCAGGCTCGGGTTCTTTTCCTATTTTTTTCTTTAATTTTCATCTTTTCACTCTTTCTTTTTCTTTTTTTTTGGTCTCAGACATTTCAAGTGGGAAGCTCAAATTTATCCTGGACATCCTGTGGCTTATCATCTTACATTTTGAAATTCACAGTGCAAGTTAGTACATGTTCTACAGTGCAACCTCTATTCCGGGGACACCCTTGGGACCTAGACAAGTGCCCCCTGAATACAGGTTGGGCCGGGGTTTTTTTATTAATAATTAACCAACAAAAAAAATTATTCTGCTTAGGAAACTTATGCAGCCATTATTTCAACCAGCTAGAAAATGTACAAAAAGTCATGGTTAACTTTGTTAACTCCATGATTTTGTTTGTTGAATTCCCACAAGTGCAGTACATGGATTTATGTGAGATGGGCTTTGTATACAACACTCGTTGTGGTCAGGTACATTTTGAGAGCTAAGACACTTCCCCTAAACCCTGAATGGAGGTTAGTCCTGTTCTCCTGAATATAGACGTCCCTTCAATAGAAGTGTCCCAAAGGAGAGGATCCACAATGCCTTGCAACCTCAGTATTCCTTACATTACATACATTTTACCCCTGGCTATTTCTAAGTTGTGGTAGGCAGCAGAGTTAGTTCTGCCTGTGCACTACACATCCTTACTATACAAACCTTTGCAGATGGCGACTGAATCTGATTATTATGAATTTTACTAGTGCACTTGTACAGAGTACAGTTCTGTACTTAGTAAAGCTAAGTCTAGTAAATTTTTCGTGGTCCTTAATTCTTAGATCGTGCAGCGTATCAGAGGACAGTCAATTTAGGCAAGAGGTTCCTTTTGGAATGGTGCCTTACAGAAATTCCAAGCTCTGCGATTGACCCAAGAGGACCATTTTTGGACTTGTAAGTCGAGAGGTTTTTTACTTAGTTAAAGGAGTAGGCTGGTAGTAGGCTCGATTACCAGCCGCTTGTCGGGAAAATGAGCCCGCACTCGAGCCTATTAAAGGAGCTGCTACACGCTGTTTTGTTATTAATGCCAATAACGCGTCCTTATTAGCCATGGAACTTGAAAACATAACCTGTAATATAAATGGCAAAATCAGAACATCGTGTCAAACATTTTGTCTCCAGACCATTAATGTAATTATCAAACAATACAAAGAACAAAACTAAACTTAGAAAAAAAGTGTTAGACTAAAACCACGATCGCAATCCGTTTCAGCTAGGCCCTATCCGTACGTATCCGTTTTTTTCTCCGTTTTTAAAAATATCCGCTTCCACACGTAACGTATTCGAATCACACGAAAACGCATATTATACGTTGGAAATACGAGAGCATCACTTGCAGAACAAACGTAATTCTCGTAGTATCGCATTTTCTCAAGTAAACGCCCCTGGCGTTTAATTCAAAGTTGGTCTTGTGAACCGGGCGTTTGTTTAAATCTGCAGTTTGTTCTGGCCTCCTGCTTCTAGAGAAAACTTAGGAAATTAAGACACCATGAATCGTATTCGAAAAACTCCGTTTTCGTCCGTCCACACGTAAACGAGAAGCAGGTGTTTTCAAAACTCCTAACCCTGGAGTGCGCTTTCGGTGACCGTTTTCACCGGATACGTGTGGTTGGAAGGCCAAACCGGAGAAAAAAATCTCTGGTGCCTGCTTTGCATTTCAATGCTCTGTTATTTATACCTTCTTTGATTTGTAGTTTGGAGCAGTTACTTCTGTTTCACGCAATTTCATGACAGTTGCACGGTTCGAATTTTGATAAACGTCCTGACACAGCTCCTTTTAATGTTAATTTTTATTTGCTGTTGAAGTCTGACAGACGTTTTTTTTTTCTTGCTTGTTTTTGTTTTACATAAGTTTACGTGAGTATTTTTTAACTCTACATGCATTTGCCACTGTTAAGTTTAGTCCCGGCTTATTTTTACCACTGGCAATTGCACAATTGAAATAAATAGATAGCTTATAAAAAAAAAAATTCCTGATATTTACGGGTTTTTTCGCCCCTCTTCACGTAGAAATACAATCAAGATAGATCTAGATCAATCTATTGTGATCCCGGTTCGTGGACCGTGATTGAAGTTCGTGACTGTTCTAGTGTGCTAACAATGGAACTGTACAATGCACACTTGACAATTGACAGCAGACTTATCAAATTACTTGTGTTCGTGATTAACGGGGTTTTTTTTTTAATAAAGCGGTTTAAAAAAACCCAGAACCATCCAAACATTGCGTATTTCCCGTTCGTGTTGTATTTTCTCCGGTATTATGACAGGGAATTTTAATACATGTACATTAGTCTACCTTGTCCGCATAGCGTTTCATTTTCAGTATAAGCGCTTGATAGAGAACACAATTGCAACTGATTCTGTTTTCACATCACTACGTTGCGTGATTTTTTGTTTGACGATAGCAAATGAAGCGGAAAATCGACCAGTACCTCACTGGAAAGTAAGGCTGTCTAGTTATACAGTTTAGTTTCCTCTGCCACGTTTAAAATCAATCAGTTCTTTTGATATAGTAGGGGTAGACCGAAACAGTAATCTGTAGCTTGATAAGGTGATAAAACCGTCTCGTCATAAAACTCAGATCTCCAACAGGACTTAGCTAGGAGATGTCGCCTTTTGTACCAAAAAATGAAAAGAAAGTTAGACGGTCTGAAATTTGCTAGCCGAGAGTTT
>CALNXI010000890.1:0-17500 GCA_942486025.1 Porites evermanni | reverse complement strand
GGACTTAGGTTATTCTTAGGTTATTCTACTTAGGTTAGGTTATTATATGTTCTGAAATGCGTCACAGCGCCACCCCCCTCTAAAGAGACAATATTGTCTTTCTAATGTGATTTACGCTATCAAATAGGAGATTGCATTATACAAATTAAAACATGCGTTCGGTTTTTAGGAGTAAGCATAATTATTGATAATTGATATCCGACATTATCTATGTCTGGTAATGACTACGTACACTATATATTGAAAAAACGTTGTCGCTTTCATAAAAGTATGAACCATGAACGACGAGGCTTAAAGGATTCATGGGTATGTTTTTTTATTAGCCGAAATTTCAAAAAGAAAAGCTTACATTATCACGAGCTTCGCATGCGGATGAAAAAAACTGTAGTTTATTTTAGGCATGCCGTCCTTCATTCAAATCTTCCCAGAAAACCTTTACGTCTCATCTTATGATTTTAAAGTGTACGTTGGCGATGTTGCCATGCTCAGTAACTAGAGAGATCTCTTTGAAGAGAAACGCGTGTCCAGAGGTGAAGTTGTCGGCTTGTCGCCAAGAAAACTGGAAACAGTTTGAACCTTGTTCAAACTCGTGAAGCTCGTGCCTAAGCGTTTGTAATAAGAACTTTGAATTTTGCAATGTTGATAATTTTCTACCAATTAATCCATTAGGTCTCATCATTCCTTGTTTATATTTTTCATGCGATGACACTTTTTTCAATCAGCTGTACATAGCAACGTCTGACCGAATCTTAAGAACCGTATTTGTTGTGATAAAGAATTGAAAAAAAAAGAGCAGATTGTGGAAGTCATTACTCGTAATCTATGACGATAAAATACAGCCATTGAAAGTGGATATTCCTGAGCACAGTGGTCCTTCGAGCCAGGTACTATGTCAGGCTAGCGAAGACCGACCAAGATTGTCAGTTGAAGTTGCTGGTAGAGAAGGTCGTTCCCTATGACAGGAAAAAGAAGGAGATCGAAAAGAAGCAAAAAAAATCCGAGCGGGTCATAGAAGTTCTGGAAAAAAGTTACTGATTTCTTTTACTTGGATGATGGAACCGCGAACTGTTGTGCATACCAAGCGCCGCTATGGGAACTGTCCGGTCTCTTTGGTCAAACATGCCCAGGAAAACTGTCAGAAAATTCAGAATTTAAAGGAATGTAATCGATTTTCTATGCGTTTTAAATGCCATGGTTACCGAGTGTATAAATGGGAGTGTATAAAGATGTTTTTTTTATATCAAAAGTGGCTGAGAACGGCAGTGATCTGTCTCAGTATAAGCAGTTTTCCAGTTAAGTCTTACTGCTCGTAAATTCTACGTTTTGCCGATGTTTGAGCCGATGTATATGTAAGCGCAGAGAGCGAGTTGCGTTACAAACAGCACAGGCATGTAGAGTAATCCACTGAAAGGTCGACCCTTACAGGGTCAGGGTTTTTTTTTTTTTTTCGATACTGAAAGTAGTCGCCCGTTCGTCACGTCTCCTAATACCGCTCGTTGAACGCAGCTTTCTGTTAGGCAGGATTGGCGGCGAATCAGCGCCTTTGGACAGCGCTCTATGGAGACGTCTTTACCAGTTGATGCGCAGGTGAGTCCCGTCGAGACCAAAAAGATTGAAGAAATTTATCCAAAGAGGGGCGCATGTAGTTTCCGGAATGTCTAGCATCCATAGCGGCCATATAGAATTGGCTATACCTTTTTTTAAGGTAAGTGTCGTCCCAATGTAGCGGTTCTGTGGCTCTCCGTTGCGTGTAAGGGATGTGACAAATTAGAAATAGGTGTTGTAGTGGGTGCAGATCATCTGTTAAATTTTCAGTACTACGGAATGTATGATCATGGGAAAAACTTGATGAGCCGGAAGCAGTGGAAGGAGAATAAGGATGAATTCTCTCGGGCCGTGTAAAACCAAACTTCAATCAACATATGTAAAAGTCTCGTTCAATCTGAATGTACTTGACTTGAAGGTTTACAGCAAATTCCTTAAATTGCGGACTTAAAAAGGCTGATTTTAAACCGCTTTTTGGCAAAGTTCAGGTGGAGGTCAGGGAAAGAATTTCATCTGTCGGGATTTACATCACCAAGCTGCCATCATTCGAAGAGAGGCCGTAACAACCAAGGTAAGAATTGTTTACGATGATGCCTCTTCGAAGGAAAAAAGCGTCAGGTACGTCTCTGAATGATTGCTTTCACATGCATGGGATCGTCGCCTAATCGGTTACGGTCAACTACCATTAATGAATGCACCCAAACGACGACTGGATGTTCATGTCATTCAAACGTCCGTAATTTATTTGTGCCTGGGAGCTACAATAGCTAGCTACAAGCTAGCTGCCCGTACTGTCGGGAATTCAGAATTCCGTAGTAGTGAGGTGCTAGGTGCTTGTCCGCGAGTGAAGAGTTGACGATATTATATGGAATGCGTACATGCCGCGATTTCGTGAAAAGAGGATGGCGCATGTGTACATGTGTGAGACAGTCAAAGGATGCTTTTCTCAATGTCAATGTGGACAAGAGTAAATTATCAATGTCAATGTGGACAAGAGTAAACAGGGGTGCACTCTTGTGTTTCGAGGACTCCTTGGACTTGTCAAGGACCGCGATTTATCGATTTTGACGTGTTGTTTTCGACATAATTTACGATCTCTTTTCGTTCATATGCAACATAAAATTGAGACATTACATAACAAAGCCCACCAAAGTTGACCCTGAATTCGTGAGGAAATTGATATAGTCATTTGATGTTGCTTGATGATTTCGTGAGGGAAGGTGTAACCTCAAAAGAAGTTAAGGTTCTGTGTGAAACAACCTGCACTTGAATGTTGAGGGGATTCCGGGAATGGGGAACGTTGATAGTTTGAGAGATAAAGTCCCAACCGATTCAGATGACAGAGAAGAGGACGACAGCTACGCAAAAACCTCCTGGCATATGTCATCGGGGATTTAAGACCGAAAGGTATCGGGTGTATTATGGGGCGTATTATTGTGGGATTTTGGCCAAGAGACAAGAATTCTTGATTTAGCCGTAATTGCAAATCGTGATGAAGATCTACCGACAATTGTTGGGACTATAGGACCGTTAACGATAGGCATTGTTTTGAAGCCTCGTGTCGACATTAGACCTTAACGCCTGTTTGCATGGAGGTGGGGGACCCCAGCTAAGTGAAGTAATATGTTAACGTGAAAACGTGATCAGATTAAAATGAGAGATTATATAAACAGGCGGGTTAAAGCGGGTTACCTCGCCAACCTGGGTTGCCCACCTCCATGTAAACATGCCCTTACAAAACGCGGCGCTCAGAAAGCAGTTAATGAAGATCAGAAAAGAGCCGACTGTTACTGCTCTTTGGGAAGAAATTACAGTACTTGTAAAAGGCAAAATAACAGTTTCGTGACAAAAAATACGTCTCCGGAGAGTTATTTTCAAAGTTACAAAGAATAGAGACAAACTTTGAAAAACTGTCAAGCTTAACAGTACGCATGCCACGGCATTTATCCCTTCTAACCTTTTAGTTTGCGCATCCGTGCCTTTTTTTGTTTTTTGCTTTGTTATTTAAACCTTCCTTTTATATGATATAAGCCGTTATTCAATTAGCGAAGGAATTGTGAGATGCAAGAAGCGCTTATAGAACGGGGGCAACCAACGGGAATATAGTCCAAAACCACTTAAACATAGCATTGTTAAACTTATTTTAGTATTTAAACGGTAGATATGGGCATATTTTTATCCCCTAAAAATTTTTCATCTGTTCGGATCTCCTAGCTGAAAGTCTAGTGATCTGAAAATTATAGGGATCAAAACTTACCTTTTCGAAAATTCTAGGTGACCTTTGTAGGGTAAAAATCCGTTAAAACTGTTCAATTATACCATTTTTTAGATGCTCGAAATTTCTAGGAGAGACAGGCAGGAAAGAAATTTTACAACAAATGTTCCGAAAATTCTAGATCTCAAATCGTCTCACGAACAGATATTTTCCGAAAATTGACTTAGAATTACAGATGATGGCAAAGTAACCACTGAATCCAAGAATCGACAAGAATGTCCTGTAAGAATTATCTGTGGTGTCTTGCCGGATTCTGGATTCAAGGCTGTGGATTCCAGATTCCTTGGGCTGAATTCCGGATTCCACCACCAGCAAAAATTTCCTGAATTCCGGAATCCGGAGTACCTTGTCCTTACATGGGGCGAGTGGTACCTTACATGGGGCGAGTGGTACCTCTCTGTAAGCTGGAAAAGTGTCGAAGCCCGCTTATTTTCTTTTTCTTACCGCCTGCAGATTTGTGCTATGAAAGGCGAGGAACCAATGAAAGGTGGAACAAAACAGGAGCAGTCACCTTCCAAACCGAGAAATCACGCAAATGGGGACGCTGTACAAAACTATTCTCCTAGCAAATTTCCGCATAATAAATCAACGCTGGATAATTCACCCCGTAAGTAAATCTTATGATGATTTCGTGAATATTCTTAAGAAACCGGCATTTCAGTCATGCAAAAAATATATACATATAAAAAATCCCTTCTGTTTTCTTCATTTACCCTCGATTTCCAGGATAAAAAAAATCAGATTTCGTAAACAACGTAGGCTGATCGAAAATGTAGCCTTGTAAATACCCTTGACCTGTGACATACACGTAACCGAAGCTGTGCTAAGGAATAGTTATGTGAAAAATCGTTGTGATCTTTGTAATTTGTCTTTATTTATTGTTTTTGGACAGTGTCTCCTCTGGCTCTGAGGAATCTCGTTGATCAACACACAAAGTCTCATGCAGCAATTCAAGTAAGTTACATCAAATGTTAGCAATGTACGTTTTCTCAAAAAAAAAAAATTCGATTTGTTTGAGGTCGACACATTGGGTCGGTTATTTAAACGAAGTCTAACTTAGATCCGCGCGGTTGAGGAAATCTTTGAACCTCCAGATCTCTTCCTTAGTGGGTTTTTTTAAGAAGACAAATGCTTTTCCAGTCCACCTTACACGCTTTAATGTTCACGATAAATGGTGTTGACATAAAAGCGTCCACCAAACTGAAAATGGCTTAGAACGCGGTTTTGTTAAACACTGGCTAAGCTCCGTTTAAATAACTGGCCTATTGTTTTTAACAGTCTCACGCTATTTTTTGACAACCTTGATAATATACTAAGTCAAATCAAATCAAGTCAGTTTTTATTTATTTCACACTGAATATTTTAAAAATAAAGAAAATGTGAAAACGGGTCGTCTGAAGAAAACAAAAAACACTAAAAAAGGTCTCGTAGTTATGCGTTTGAGAAAATCTGCTGAAAACGTGAAGAACGTGCATGTCAATCTGTTCGATGATAACATCAACAACTCTTTAGGTTGTTTATATTGAGTGTGGAAACTAAAAAAAAAAGCTTAAATCCGTCCTTAATAGTAACCAACATTAATATATCATGGCTGAATCCGCGAGCGGGTAAGGTGAAGCGAATCTTGCGTTCTGATTGGCCACCCGAGCGGGCGCTTTGAAGATGGGCCCATTTCCCGCGTTGGTCCCGCAAGAAAAAGTTCTCTTTTTGGCTATATAATAAATCCTTTATTGACCAAGCCCCAGACGGTTGGATATTGGCCTCGTACTTTTTTGCGTTTTCATTGACCTCGACCTCGTGTCGGTCAGTAAAAACGCAAAAAAGAACTTGGCCAATATCCGGCCATCTTGACCTAACGCTTGGTCAATATGCACAAGAAACTACTGCTGCTACTGTAGTGATTAAACAGTAAAATACAAGAAACAACTGTTTACAATACAGGAAAGTATGGCTCATACGCTTCTAATGAGTTGTCTTTCTTTTTTTTTTTTTTTGTCACGCTCGAGAAATTTATGTCATTCACTAAAGCTGTTCCCTGTTTTTGCATAATTATCAACACTTGTTGAACGCACTGCTCGCTAGCTTTGATTTGAATGGTCACACTTATAGAATTTATCCAGAGACTAAAAAGTTAGGGCCCTTGTTGATTGAAATAACCAGTGCCAGAGGAAAATACTGCCCGCTTTAAAAATTTCGTCACTGCATAGTCACGTTTTTTTATGAGTAAGAGAAACACGCACCGTTTGCGATGTAGTTAGCATAATCATTGACGTCTCAGTAAGTCACGTTTCGGGCCTTGTTCTTAAACATGGAACATAAGTGTGCTTTTCTCGGAACGATAAACAGCGCTGCAGGAAAGGCTTGTTGCAGGTTTTATTTGACTGTGCAGGAGAGAGGGTTTTGAAAGACTAAGAGTTACCTTCCTTGAAGCGTAAGTAGCAGTAAGAGGGTGGTGATTGTTTAGAAGGGCGAGGGAGTCAGTAAACAAAGTGTTATCTTGTCCAAACGATCGACCCATGCGACCCCTCAATCAGGTGGAAATGAAGTTAGCTATAAATTTATGCGATCTGTGACTAGTTATATGCAAGCATGTTGCAACAGTCAACTTCCTATACAAACTGTTAAACCTATTGTTTCGCACTTTTTGAGTAAGGTTAAATGTTATCTTTTTTGAACGAGAAAACCCCGCCGGCCAATTCTGTTCTGGAAGTTTTACGCAAATTAACAGCCTTTGTTTTTCGATCATTCTTGTGGTTTTCTATCCAGTCTGTTCATGTGTGAAATATTTTTGTTTCCTATGTTAACGAATCTCAGATTTGCAAAATTCAACCTAAACATTTCGAAGCGAGAAAGTAACTGGCATCATCAGAAAGTGTCTTTGGTGTGAATCGCAAATGTTTTCCCACAGTTAGCGTTATGTTTTAAGCCACTTAATTCTAAAGAAATCGTCTTTTCTTTGTTTCGCTTCCGAAACGCTCCACTGCAAACCTGTGCAATTTCAATAAAATTAATATCGACCATTCTTCGAGCTGTTAAGGCTATTTTGCTTTTGAAAACAAAAGGCTTGCTAGTTTTAGTAAGCGCTCTGAGTGATGTTGAAAAATAGATGCTGATTTAAGTTCTTGTTATTGACCAGTTTCCTCAAATTAGGTAAGCATTTAATAGTTAACTTACTTTCCGCCTAGTTTTTGAGAAAAAAACAGATGTCAATCTCTACTTTTGCAAATGCAATCTTTGTCTTAATTTAGATCCACCTTTTAAACCTGTGAGCGAGATCCATATTTCCCTTCTGTCGTAGCCATGTATACAGCAGTGAGATATTTTGTAACAGTACACCATGTATTATACCTTCTACCCTTATATATGTGCTTCTATAGTTCCCCGTTCGACTTTAGAACGAAAGTAGCAGTTAACTTGTTCCCTGCCGATGTAAATGAAGTGTGCAAGGTTATGCAGGTAGACAAAATGTTAAGTTTTGGCCATAGGGGCTTCAGCTTTGAGCAGTGCTTCTTTTCCCGTCTGCTTTTGCCTCCTGTACCTTGGGGGATTAATCCTTAAGTAGGCTGTTCTATTTAAAGCTGTTTAATAGTATCATACAATAACGCCATATCTCCTGAAATGAGCGATTCATTTGGAAAGTTGCTATTTTTATATCTAACTTAGAGCCAGAAAGGCCAGGTTTAAATGTTAGGGATCTTTACGTTATCCTTTTCACAAAAAAAATTACCTGGATAAAACGTTGTGAATTGAGAAAGTGTTGGTTTTTCGAATTTTCGCGAAAGACGTGAACTGTTTCAAGGCGGAACGTAATGTACTAGATATTTCGCGTGTGAAGGGCCAACTTGTCAAAAGCTTTCAAAATATTTGCCCTTCCACCATCTATATATTAATCACGTAATAAAATAAGGTTAAGTGTGAAATAACTATTAAATACATTGTGTTCTTTGAACTGCGCTTTTTTTCCCTTTGTGGGAACCAGTATTGGGATAAAGAAAACGTTCCGTGACTGTGCTGAACGTAGATAGCGTGTAGTTATAACAAATTCGAAAGAAACTGCGTTCCATGACGCAAAGACATCAAAACACCATTATAAATTGGTCTGTTTTATTCTACGTGGGGGGACTTGGCTACCAATATTACTTGATTTGCGTGTTGACTATTTAATCTGATCCCCAAGGATTGTCTTTTGATTTTCATTTCGTTTAATGTGCTCCTTTTATCTTAAAGGCCTTACAAGAACGAATACAGTCAGGGACAAACCAGGCTACAACACCACGGCTTCAAAAGGTAACTGATAAACATTTTTTTAATCCCGGTAGTGGTCTGATAATGTGGAAACATTCGCGTAAAGATCGAAATATCTTTCTTTAAAAAGGTATGAAAGAAACAGCTGTATCCAAAAGTTCTCCTTAAGCGATTGATTTAACACCATGGGATTTCATCTACATATCGAAAACTTAAAGTGAAGGATCATCTTGCCCTAACTTGATCTAGGAGCCCGAAGGGCTGAAACTTTCGTTGTGAAATTAGTGTAAAACTTACTGCCAAAAGAGTCTTGAAGAAAATTTTTTGAACAAAAATATATCTGTCCCTTTTAGCCTGGAACGGTTTAATTCTATTATTCAACGCATCTAGATTAGCATTTCAAAGTCGACGTAAAATTAAAACGACCTTTTCATGTGTCTTTGTTTGACTCTATACACAAGGCTCACCTACATTTGTAGCCTGCGAGCAAGCTCTCCTATTTAGGCGGGCGACGCGGGCCTCGCGAGAACGCGCGAGCGAGGGGCCGAGGATAGGTAACCATAATTAATTTTGATCCTAACACTTACAAAGTGATTCAACATCAAAATTCATCTTAAAGTAATGTACTGCATAAAGCCTCTTCAAGTTTAGTCTCTATTAAATTTTACTGGGAATATACTTTGGTTCCGTTTGAAAGGAAGAGCTATTTAAAACTGGCTAATTTCTTAAGGAAATGGCTTACCACGCGAATATACATCAATTATCTTCAACTTTCATCCGAAAAAACTTAATAAAAGAAAAATATACGCTGAGCATAGTCTTATTTCTCACTTTATAAATCACGCTTTCTCACTAATAGCCTCCTCGCTGTGGACGAGGCCTAAAAAGTTATAAACGAATAAACGTGATTAACCGGTCCAGAGACTACTTCAATTCAGTACAGTTACTTTGTGCAAAGCAGTCATTGGGTTAACCACTTACGAATTTGAGGGCACGAATTGAACGGCAACTGAAAACCAAGTTCATTACAACAGAGACTTTCCATTCTTTACATTGCGGTAGTTCGCTTACATAGCGATGTTTTTGTGATACTTTACTAGATGGCACCACCCCTCCCCTCTCATTGCTCTTATCGCTGCTGTTAACCAGCAACAATCATTATTGAAAATAATATATAAAAAGAGCATTCACGACAAGTTTAAATTTATCATACAGACTCTAAAAATGGTTGCACTGATTTGCATGCGCTGCTTCAAAATGAACTGAACTTCATTATAAGTTGCTGAAATATCGCTATAGTGTATTATAGTGATCTGTCAAGGCGTTAAAATTCTCGAGCTATCAATCAGACACCACACTGTTTTTCTCCCTGTAACTCCCGTTTTTTTCGATGTCGACGATCTAACCATTAGAGCAGGCTAGAATATCACAAATCCAGCCTTGTCATTACTTATGTCTTAAGCTATCAGATGGCAGTTTTCTTAATGCGTAATTACAGGTGTGGTTCTTTTTTCATTAATATCTTTTCAATCCTTATAAAGAAGCTTAAATTAAATTGATCTTCACTTCCCGTCGCCAAAAGTTTAGTACGCAAAATGCCGGCGAGAAGCGTCAAGTCAAATTATTGCAATGAAATAGACTATATCAAATAAAGTGTGATACAAATATTGGTTCTTGGTTGAACTGAATATCTTTTGTTAACGGGTCAAATGGACTTAACGTAATTACCTATTTGTTCCTTATACACGGAATCACGCTATCCTTTACGGTCGTTAGAAATGTAAGTCGGCAATTTTTTTTCTCCATGATAGAGAGCCATGTAAGGCCTTTTTGTAGCCTTTCCTCTTTTGGGCCGCACTTTTGTTTTCTTTGATGCTTTTTTCAAGTGTCCATCTCATGTCGTTCAAAAGTAATGCTACGTAGCTTTATATAAAAAAGTTTTATTCCAGCCGATTATTTAGCGGTTGGGTTTAAAAGCTGTCTACATGTTGAAATGATTAGAAATATGGGCAAATATTTACCCTACAGGTTGTTTTCGTTGTTCCTTACTGAATGAGTTTTTTTGCCTTAATTTTCAGAAACTTCCGCAAAAGCTGTTAATTAAGGATATGGCGCCTGCTCCCACCGAGGGTATGACTACCTCATCTATGATACAGCAGGGTGTCCCCACAAAGGCAGCGGAAAGTTTCCCAGTTAGTGTGGTCCAACCGGATCATAACGACAATTACGTCACTGTGAATGGCGAGGACCTTTTCACTCTCCCCCCAGTCGATGGAGGAATTTACACGAGTGTTGATCAGCAGTTTCTTGAGCTGATGTTGGATGCGGTGCAGAAAGGATTCATGCCTCCTGAACTGGCAACAGCCAAGACCTGGCTAAATAATGATTCGGCAACGGAAGTGGACCTAAACGGTTCAGCACCTTCCCCTGTAATGGACATTAACGGAACAAATGATGAAGAAACAGAGGGAATAGTAGCAGATGCTTTCGATGATCAAAGGCCACCTTCGTTGGCCAGCACTGAACCAATATCACTAGCCAATGGTGCATCACATCCCAACCTTACCCCACCCTTTGTGGATAGCGGTTCGTTGTTGGCCAACGGTGAACCAGGGTCTGTTGATTCTCATCAATCACCGGCTAGTGTGGAAACCATTTCCACTGCTGGAGACCAGACAGTAGCCAGTGCCGAGGCGATGTCTGGTGATGATCCCCAGTCATCGTCCAGTAATGGGCCATCATTACCAGTACATGTTCCTGAGAACGATAATGAAGTTATTTCTGATTCAGAGCAATCAGCCATCTCGACGCCAAGCAAAAAAGTCCAGTTTCTTGGGCTTGACACCGTATTTGGCGAACAAGAAAAAGCCGCAGAAGGGCCTCTGGATATTTCTATCTCCCCGAGCCATTCAACACTTCATTCTCTTGTTACGGAGACCGGTGAGGGCCTGCCACCAATGCATTCTACCCCGAAAACAACTGTCACTTGGGCGACGTTGGATTCACCGGTAAAGACAACGAGATTAATAGAAAATGACCGTGCAAAAAGTCCATCTCGATCAACAGAGGGCCATTCTGGATTTGAAACAGCTCTTTATGACACGGAGGCAGATGAAAAACACGAGGTTGACCTGGACGATCCGTTTATGGTTTACTTAAACTCAATCGAGCAAACAGCTTTGAAGTTCAAGCTTCAGGTTGAGCAAGCCAAGGTGGACACTCTGGAGACGCTAAAGGAAAAACTAGAACGCGCATATGAAGGGACACCCCTTGAGGACATCCCATATAGATTCCAGGAGAAATTACAAGAAACCATCGCCCAAATTGCGTCAGACGAAGTGCTGAAAAAATATCAGGCTCTTGTATCTCAAGACGAGGAAATGGCTGAAGAGGAAAATGCTATTTTAGAGTGCATGAGAAACGAGCTTGACTCCGTTGCTAGCGAGAACTTCGCGTTACATCAACAGCTTGAGTTGCTGAAAGATTACGAGACACGTTACTATGATCTTAAAGAAAAGTTTGATAGTCTCAGCGATGGAATGGCTACGATAAGGAACGAATACGAGAAGAAGAACGGAGAAAGTGAATTTCTCGCGGAGCGAGTCGAGTCTTTGGAAAAGAGCATTGTGAACTTACGAGTAGAGTACGATAACGAAATTAGTGACTTGCAAAACGAGAATCTTCAGCTACAGAAGAGTTGTTTTGAACTGGAGAACAGGAACAAGATTTTGGAAGAGGAAATTGCTGCTTTCAGTGAAGGTTCTGACGACAGCCAAACAGAGGACAATGTGAAGGAGCATCTGGGAAGCCCGAAACAGAAGCTTGTCCCTAAACAGGAGTTAGAGGTACTGGAACTACGCCTTGAGGAATCGGAGAGACAAAATAGTGCGCTTAGAGCAGCAGCACAGGCAGACCAAGCCATGATTCGGTGCGTTGAAGACAAGAAGGGTGAGCTAGAGAGATCACTTGTAAAAGCACAGGACGACAACAGCAAAGTTCTTCTAGAACTCCATGAAGCCCAACGACAGATCTCTTCGGACAGAGTAAAGCTCTCCAGCTATCAAGAAGAAGTAGATGCGCTGCAGCGCGAGAACAAACTGTTGAAATCCAGTTTGGAGATCGCCCAGAATGAACTGGAGTATCACATGGAGAAGAAAGACGAAAAGAGCGAGCCTTGGAAGAGTAATAAGCGCATGATTTGGCGGGAAATTCGGGAGCTCGAGAAGATCCTAAAAGATGTCCATAAAGAAAAAAGGAACTTAGAGAAAAAGTATGTCACTTTTAAACAGGAGAATGATCAACTGAATAACTCTCTCTCGTTGCACAGTTATTCATCTGCGGAGAATTCCCCAGAGCGCGAAGAAGAAAAAGATGAAAGAGATAGACTAAAGAGTAAGTCATGGCACAGTGCAACAGAGGTCGAAAACAACAAAATCAATGCCATGAACTCTGTCCCTGACGATGATAGTTTTTCATCGCCACCTCGCAAAGTCAAAAGCTGGCTGGACGGTCTCAACACTCCGAATGGTGTGGTAAAGAAGGATGATTCCTTTGACCTTGGCACGAAAGAACGGACGCCGGTTCTTTCCAACAGGTTTGTGTCTTTTCTTGTTTAAGTTTCCTCATTCTATTTCTGACGTTTATTTGGTTGTTTCTCCCTCTGTGTCCTCGTTAGGGTGTTTTTAAAAGATGTCACGATGGCGACGGCAACGAGAACGGCAAAAAAGCAATAGGCCGTTTAGATTAGCAAAACAACAACCTTGCACGTGCAGCACACTTTTCGGTACATTTCTTTGCCGTCACTGTGCGACAAAGACGTGAGATTGCCTAATCTCTTTCAACTTGCATAATTTTCTTAGGGATTCAAATCCAGGAGTGTTCGCCTACATTTAACAAATTAAGCGAGTTGGGATAATCGATTTAAAGTTTCAAAGAACACGAAGTCACTTATAAGTGACGTTTTTTTCGCCGTCTTCGCTGTCGTGGTATCTTAATTGTAACGGAGCTTTACAGACTGGGATTGCGATATTGTGCCTCAACGTAGAAAATTTGATTAGCGTGAAGGAAATGTCTCAAGAGTTAAGACACTTTTGGCGATAATCCAAGCTTCTTTGATAGATGGAATAGTTAATAAAAAGAGGTTGAATATTGCAGTATTCTAGGACAAATTTTCATTATCATAATACCCTGAGTGTGAATGTGTTAAACCTTTCAGCCTCAATATTCAAATACAAGTTCTCTAGACAGATCTGCGTACATTTCCATAAAGAATCAGTTGAGAGAGTTTAGTAATTGATCACAACACTTTCCCTTTACTGATCATTTTGTTTACCATAACCTTTTCTCTTGGTGATGTATGGATATTGTTAGGAGAAAATATATGTTGGTCACTCTTGGTACTTAAAGGATTAAGGACAATTCGCAACAACGATTTTTAGCGCAACACAGCGTCACAGCATTGTTGGGACATTGTTTCGAATGGTTGCAACATTGTTCCAACATTGCAATGCTGTGTTGCGCTGAAAATCGTCGTCGCTCATCGTCTCATGTAACATCACCTTTAAACGGCAACAAATCGTGTCAACAATCGAAGCAGATGGAAACCAGACGTGAAACAGCGGTTCTTTATTAAACTTAAGGAATGTCACTGAATTTACTATAAATTAAATAGTTGTCAATGTTCTCGATTTCACTGCAGGGCCGTCACTGCATCGAGTGGCTCAAGTCCTCGAAAGGAGGATAATGGACTTCGCAACGAGGTAAGGGAGGACCTTTTTCATCCCCAGAGACCCAAGGGTATGTTGTGATGAGAGGCAACTTGGCCGGGCGTTTAGAGCGCTGGACTTGCGGTCAGATTTTCCGTCTAACTGCCCCCTCTTATACCATCTTTTCTCTCGAATATTTATGTTCCATTTTTCGATTCAGTCATTCATTTATTCATTCATCCATTTCTCTTTCTCCTCAGCTAGAAGAGCTCCGTCACCACGTGGGAAGCTTGGAGGCCGAAAAAGCCGCGATTGTTAAAGAACTCAGTTCACTTCGGTTCAGCCGAATGACCAGATAACGCCATGAACACAGTTCAATTGCTTCTGTGAGATCGCTTAAAAGATTAGAAGGCTTTCTTAGCATTACGTTCGATCAAGTTTGCACGAACGCAGAAATAGCCAAGTAAAAATGTACTGTCATTTTCAAGATCCGGTCAGAGTACTGTACAACAAACCGTGCGTTACACTAAACCAATGGTAGACGGCAGAAAAATGGCGGTGGTGGATATCCGTCATTGAAAACAAAGCAGAGCAAGTTGTTAACTAGTCAGAGATGCAGCTTGAGTCAATCACGCTACAAGTGTTGTAATGGACGAAATCTTGTTCAGATTGGTTGATCACAGTCATAGTTTTCTCGTTTTATTTACTATTGGACAATTGTTTATCGATGAAAATTTTAAGATCGAACATTTTCTTTGTAAGAAACAATCGTGTTGACAGAAAGACAACAGGTTATCGTAAGCGGAAGACATCAGTGTACAGTAAAAACCGCAAATAAAAAACCTGAGTTAGACATCACGAAGTGTACCCTTGCCCTGATGCTGACCTATACACGAAGAATAGCCCATTTCCGAGTTACAAAAACTCCAGAGAGCTATTCCAGAGCTAGACTAAAGTTACGTTTCACACGGAACCAAGCTAACCTCACGAAGATTTGATCGCCCAGCCGTTCAAAAATCCGAACACTAAAATCGACGTCAAACTTTTAGACGGTACGGTCGAAAATTGGACCGCAGCAATGTGAACACCGTAGCCCTCTAAATGTTTGTAAGGAAAGGGCGCGATTGCGTGAATGTGTGCATGTTAACTTAGCTGGGAGACGCCAATTTGGATTTGCTTAAGAAGTGCTCTGCGGATAAGCAGAAGTTGAAACCTCTGAGAAAAGTTAAAATCCAAACCGGTTAGTCAGTTCCGTGTGAACAGAGCGAAAATATTAAACGATTCAGTGGGAACAGTTTCCGGTCAAACTTTTCAGCCGGTCGAAAATTCGTCCAGCGTCGTGTGAACGTGAGATTCCTTTGTATGAGAGAATAAAAAAATCATTTTCGGATGAATGGCTTCACACTTAACCTCGTTTTAAGACAAAGATGATTTTAGAACGATTTGGACGACGTAACACTGTAGCTACGTGCAAAGGGACGCAAAAATTCCCAACATTGTTGCGCAAACAATGTTGCGTGCGTGTTACATTGGTGTGCAAATAATCTCGTACGCATATCTCTTGTTGACGAAGCCGAAGACGAGATCGGTTCAAATCCGATCTGTACACGTGACCGCCCGTCAGGAATGGGACAGGCGATGAAAGAGCGCATGCTCGAAAGAAATCCTCAATTTTCGACGTGTTAAAGAGAGAGCCGTGAAGTTTTCTTTTGCAAAACGTGGTATCTTAAGTATAAACCAACTAATTTGTTGTTGTTTTTCTTCGTAACATCAAATTCAAAGCGACAGCTAGTATAGTTTAAATTTAAAACTGAAAGGTTTGAACCCAGGAGTCATTTAAAAAATAGGTTGAGTTTGATCGTCTGGGTGAACGTAGTCCTGAATAGGACTAGAATTTAATTATTATGGGGCGCGTTAAAAGCTTAAAAAGTACGTGACAGAATTTCTTTTTTACCCTTTTCAAAAGTCGTAATTTTGATACCGAGAGAGAGTTTTAAAAAGTCTTTAAAAATGAGATAAAAATAGTTTTAAAAGTTGTATTGAGACGGAAAAATACCTCTTCAAGGAAAAAATTTACTTGAACAGAACTTAAGACACAGAATGAAAACACACGCCATAGCGCGCGCAGGAGATAACATCACGTCATTCTCTCACAATCTAGCCAATCAAGAAAATTTGAAATTTCTTTCTTGACCTGATCTCGCCTTTTTTTTGATCGGGGTTTTCTTTTCTTTCTTTCTTTCTTTTTTTTTCTTTTTTTCCTTCTTAAGACCTTCCTTTGCAGAACCAGTCCCCGTTGGCTTGTTGTCTCGTTTTATTACATTTCTCGTGTCTGGCGAGATTTTGTCTCTGCTATTCCATCATTTTTAGTTGCTTTAGTAGCAATATATATATTTTCGAGTCATCCGTCGGATTAAAAATTGGAATTCACGCTGTTAAAAAACGCGCAGGGACAAAATGCATGCACAAAACTGTCACTTGTGTAAACATTTCTTTGTAGCATACGCGTATTGCATTTGCTTGAAAGGAGTAGAAAATTTCAACGGGAAAAAACTAGTTGCACAGCGAAAAAAAAAATGAAACCACATGCTTTCTCTAGAGAGCTGATTTTGCACCTCGCTGGCCGCTATCATTTCTCATTTTCTCCCCGCCGTTATAAAATCTTCGTGTTGTTTTTTCAGCTTAACAAAATTCGTCTTTTCGGTTCGTTTGTTTGTTTGTTTTTTTAATCTCTCGCGCTAGCTCTTTCTCTGTTATCCACGTTCTTGTAGACATCAACATTTCGTTAAAAAAAGACTCGGCTTTGTTGTTGCTTTTTCTCTCTAAGAAGTCCGGGTGGAAGTGGGAGTAGTAAACTGTGACATTTTACACCGGCTTACACGTAGGGGGTGGACAGACGGGCGGTCACGTGATAACCAAAATTTCTCAGATCTATAGGTTACCACTCTTTATACTCATGGTACTCCGCTGTGTGCGCTTCGCGCGCGAGGGAGCTCCGCTATTATATAACTCAGGACAAGTGTGACATGCCGTGCTTTAATTGTTGCAAAACCAATCGTGAAAATGGATCATAAGTACAAGGAGTAGTGCAATTAAACAAACAGCTTGCAGATCTTCCTTCTCTCCCATCCCGTGCTAAAGTAAATGCAGGCCGGAAATCTCTTCTTTCTTCCTTTTAAAAACAACAACAGATGAAAGAATTAGGATTGGTGATGGGGGGGGGAGCGGAAGGCTTTGATAGATTGTGCGAGCATCATCTTTGGCATAATTTGTCATTAAGAGCATCATTTTCATCTAGTTTGCGAAAAAAAAACACTGCTCGAGCATAATTTGCACTTTTGGCTTGTCCCACAGGAAGTGGCACAAGACCTTTTTCACAGGACTCAACACATGCGCATATCTAGCTCGGTTACCCAAGATGGCGTCGGCGTGCTGCTTGTAAAAAAAAGACTATTTTACAGTTGTGGGCTTAGTATCCTAGCCTCTGAGTTTAAGTGAGGCTGAGGTTGACCTTGTTCTGATACAAACCTCTTTCCTTTTCTTATGAAAATGACGATAAAAGAAAATCAGTTAGCTTAAAAAATAACATGATAAAAGAAAATCAGTTAGCTTAAAAAATAACATGATAAAAGAAAATCAGTTAGCTTAAAAAATAACATGATAAAGGAAGATGGGTCAACTCTAGTCTCGTTTCCACTTGTAACTTTAAAGTGGACTATTTTTTTTTTTT
>CALNXI010000889.1:144428-172394 GCA_942486025.1 Porites evermanni | reverse complement strand
GCCTAGCGGTAAGAAGCATATGATACCTCGAGTAAATATGTATCCAAAATTAAAACTCTGAAAAAATCTTGCAAGACCTGTTTTTAAGAGATAAATAATACAGGTTTGACAGTTAGGACAGGTTTAACTGACGATAATCTTGTTGAGTTATAAATCGACTGACAATCGCAGATCACTCGAACTGTTGCTCTATGGTTGGTTATGCACTATGCACCGTACAACTCAATCAATATATTGGCTTATTTTAAACACTTAATTTGTAGTTTTTTTTCCTTATACTATTACATGAGAAATTTCTGCAATTTGATTGGCTTAACCGGAGCATTGGTATTTCAGCTTAATTTGAAACACCTACGTGTGTATGAATTGTTGACTTTTTTATCCTTTCATGCAACAGAAAAATCATAGAGCAAATATCGCCACGGACAGGGTGGATTGCCTGATATCAGTCCTCTGATTTGCTACCATGTGACTCAAAAAGCCACTAAAATCGCAGAAAAATTAATTGGTGGTTTATAATGCATATTATTCTTTCAGAGACTCTGAATAAGGTGAAAATCTTGTTAGACGAAGTGAATGAGGTAAAACAACTCGTAGGTGAGTAACTATCTGCAAACACGCTTCGGGATACCAAATGAAGCCAAATACAAGCCTATCAAACCTATGTTGCTCTCTAGCTTCTATTTTTCTTGTACAGTAAGTCAAACCACCTCTCACGGACACCCGCTTATTACAGACACCTCATTATTACGGACAGTTTGCTTTGTTGTCGGAGAAAGAAAGAGCTTACATTTCTCTAAATTCAACCGCTTAATACGGACAGCCCATTATTACGGACTCTTCTAAGACTCCCGCAGTGTCCGTATTAACGGTGTTTGACGGTACTTCTACCCGAAATCATTTGGAGTCACGTGTTTTAAGCGGTACGGCCTGGCTTGGGCCTGAGAACGTAACGCCGTACAGGGATCTTATATCTGACTAGAATATGGTCACATGGTACTAAAGACACCTTGCTAGATGGCAAACAATTGCAACGCACTGGGTCCTTGAAAAGAAAGGATATTAGCTTCTGAAATGATGCCATAACGTCTTTGTTTTCCGTCTTGCCCTCGTTTGACATCTACCCGGGTATCTAGCACGATGTATTTGTACCGTGTGATCGTATTCTGCAAAGGACCCATCATATCAAAGAAAACGTCGCATTATCTCGTAAGCAACAGATTCTTATAAAACGTACCAACTACTATTCCTGTGTTGAATATAAATGGTGGAATTGTCCAGTTTGAGAAAACAAGCTTTTAAGGTAGCTAGACATTCGAATTCATCTCATCAAATTTTCAACGCGAAATGCCAAGTAACTATATTTCAAACCACGGTGAATTCAGAAGCTTTGAGTTCAAGTTCCAGTTCATTTATTCACACTTATTCAATTACAATACAACAACAATAAGACGGTTGATTTGATCTCTTTTTGTGTCAAAAGCCGTGAATCAAACGTTCGTCAAACTCAATACGGACCCAGTGTGTTTCGGGACAAAAGATGACGCCTATGGTGAATTTCAGGCTTTGAAAGGTGGCAAACTAAGGAAGGTCAAGTTAGTTCATCTGTATGGATACGTTTCCTGTGCTAAAGCCTCTCCCATATATTGGTCACATTGGGGTTGTGGCCTTCACAAAGAAGCGAACAGTGGCAGTACGGATTTCATTGTTGTGGCCTTGACAGACGAAAGCAATAAGATTCTTTTCCCGCCTAAAAAGTTGGGTAATGGCGCCCACGGTTGGGTTTTGGTTCCTGGTTACAACTCTTATTCGCCTGAGCTTGTTATGTCGATTTACGACGCTCCTGTGTCCGTTACCGCTGGTCAGAAGCTGCGCCTGTGGTACATTGAGGATTTGGAGAAATCCAGTGATTACAATAACCGTGGAAAAGTATGCGCCGACATTTACGGTGAATTCATGTGACTGAATTCTACATGCTAATGGGGCAACTGGTAACTAAAGGGAATATAGGTTATCAATAGAAGACAACTCGGAGGCCGATAACTTTGGAAGGGAACGCACTGATTAGTTTTGGGTGAATTAAGTTCTTGTAAAATTCTATTTGGTCTTGATAAGTTTTAAGGCTATTACTAAACTAAAGGAATAAAAAAAGAATAAATTAATGACTGTGAAAAGAAAAACGTTTTTTGGATAAAACTATAAACGAATTTCTCATTTCCGTTAATCACTAGCTATGTCCTTGAAATATGCTAATAGCCCACGTTCCATATTTAAAAATTCTAACAGGACTCCGAGGCTCTTTGGTCATATTTCTATTCTTCAGTGCTCAAGTCTCTTCTGGAATTGTCGGACAATGGAGTCGCGAAAATTTGCAATTTTGTCTATAAAGCTTCAGAGTCATGTTAAAATTTTAATATATTGAACGTGGGCTATTGGCAACGTTCTAAAGGAGGGGGAAATGGGTAGGACTTTTGAACATAAAGGTTCCCGGAATCGTTGGGAGGGACAGCAAAGACAAATGATATATGTCATGATACATTTCATTATTAGGCAAAATAATGTTTTGACTCACCAGAAATATTATTCTTTCTATAGTTCACTCTTTTATTTCAAATGCTTTACAACAGATATAGTTAGCTCGTTCGCTGAGGTCGGAAGCAAATTATCACTTTAAAAATCAACAAAAGAAGATTCAAGATTCATCGAGCCCTGATCTAATTTTTTCCTTCTTTTAAGGGCGTAAAGTTGAGGAGATCAGTTTCATGACACCTATCGCAGATTTATTAAGAATCAAAAAATGACTCCTTCTGAACTTCCTCTTTCAGTTGTTGCAGTTTCCAAGAAAATAGGAAAAAAATTGATCACAGCCAGAAAAAACATTCGCCCGTTTCACGGGAGAAGGATTGGGAAAATGTTCTTACCCAAAGTTGTAAATCATCAAGCACTCTAAGTAATGGTAGTAGGACTGAATATTTGGCCTGTAATAATACGAATGATCAACAAAATCAGACGACCATTTACATTAAACGTGGGTCCGATTTCAGTATTTAATCAAGGGTATTGATAATAACCAAATTGGACGACACAAAGTTCTTATACCAGTTAATCATATCCTTTATTTGTGATATTTTAAGCTTTTTAAAGATTAAGGTGTTTGATACAGTTTTTCAGAGACCATACCGATATTTTTCAATCGCCTCGGTGGTTTTCTCATTGCCTGCTGCCCGATCATTATGAAATTTTCGCCACTGACTGATTTTGGATTGAGATTAGTCAAATTGTAGTTCTAATTAAAATCGATATCACTATGATAACAATAAACAATAAACAATCGATAGAAGCCGAATTTTGCGCGAAAAAGCCGTCACCAGGAACTTAAAGTGTGGTGTTTAGCAAATAACCTCCGCGATCAAATGAATCGGAAATCTCGAGCTAGTCAGATTTCATTAAATTAAAAAAACACAAGAGCATACTTAAGTCGTCAGTAGCCAGTCGCAATACTACCTTTCAAACGGTTGACGTACCTGTCAAAAACGGGCCAGCAGTATTTCTGCACACCCATACCGCCTTGTTATATCTCCAGTCTCATGGGTCGATGAAAGCATTGGACTATCAACACTTGGATGGTCAACTTTACCTCATGTTAGTTCTAAATGTAATGTTGAGTAAAAAGCTATATTTGTGGCCAGGCAAAAAGGAAAATCATCCGTGCACAATTAAGAAAAGTATAACATTATAAGAATTCACCTTTTTTATACCCACTTTGCTTCGATATTAACTAACTTTTCAACTGATGCGAGTTTGGTCGTAATTCACGAGCCAACGCGAGCCCGAGTCAAGCAGGAGCCACGAGCCAAAAGGCCATGCATGAGACAAGCCCGAGTCGAGCCCTAATGTTTAACATTTTATTCCCATTTCTGAGTTTCATGGGCTCAGAAATTAAAAGAAATCCATCTAAAGACGTCACTACTCGGGAAAGGGTTTCCTCTCAAATACCACAACAACATAACAACAACAAGATAAACTTTATTTTCACTCGAATTTTGTGAGTGGCTAGTGAGCTAATAGGAGTAGCAGGACGGGAACGTCAGTTGACGACGGAAAAGCGCGCGGAAAGGACTAAACACGACTTCCGGTGCTCGATTTGCCGTTCTGCCATCGGTCAAGCCAGTTGTTTGATTTGAGCGCGCCGTTGTCAACTGACATTCCAGTTCTGTTGCTAAATCAGCCTAATATCTTCGAGCTGACACCACATAAAAATGCGCCAGATGCATTATGACTAATAATAATAATAATAATAATAATAATAATAATAATAATAATAATAATAATAAAACACATAAAAGAAACTAATATTATAAGTATAAAGTGTATACAGGCAAAAAGAATCTGCATAAAGGTAACACTGAATTTTAGTCTTAAAGTTTGCAAAAAACCTAGTGCAAAAAAAGATAGAAAGTTCATTCCACTGCTTAGCTGAAAAGTAAGAAAAGGTTTAAGGCCTATAGGTATTTGTTTTAGGTTTACTTCATATAAGCAGGAAAATGAGTGAAAAACAAACTCTTATATAACAATATTCTGAACGCGCTTGTTACACATCAGAGTAGAGTTGACTTTTGTAAGAAGAGTGCTGTATGGAGACGATCGAGAAATTTCCAAGTATAAATCTAAGTATTCGTTTATTTTGCGCTCCTAGCTTGTCCGCATCGCGCTCCACAATAAGTGCCAGACAGAGGAGAAATAATAATAATGAGGTAAAATATACGCTTTGTAAAGTTTTATTAAGATGTCCCTGCGTATGAGTTTTCGAAAGCGCAACATAACATAAATTGATTTTTAATCTTTTTGCATACATTTGATATATGTTTGGAAAAATTCAGTTTATTATCTATTTCCATTCAGAAAATCTCTAAGGTGTCCTTTAATGAGAAGGAAAAAACATATTAATCCGTATCACCAAGGACTAGATCCTGGTGCTTGCTCTCATTAACTAACATCCCATTTTTATGGTACCACTGATTGGCGACCCCGACATCCGATCATGAGATACGCATGCCTTTAGAACTGCCGAATCGACGTGGGAGTAGTACACCTGATGATCATCCACATAAGCGTTCAACTTGGCCTTCTTGACGTGGAACAAAAGATCATAATGGCTTGGCTTCAAACTTCTGGAGTAATGGAATTAGTGTTTTATTAATGATTTATATTTATATAATTGGAGGACCATACATTAATACAGATAACCTAGGACATAATTACTAGGTAGGAGATCAAGCAAGCTCTGTTGAGCTTTTAGATGATCTCCACTTTATTCCAAATACATGTATAATGATACAAGTAACTAATACGTCACTAGCCCCTTCATCAGTTTGTCCTTAACTGGTAAAGTCTGTTTTGGAGGGTTCGTAATGTGGATTTAGCAAATGTCTTTTTTACTGAGAGCCCGTCATGTGGTCTTGTGCTGTACAGTCATTTCCTGTAGTTTCCTATCTTTGCTCTATCAGAAATTGACTTCTGATCGCTAGCGAGTACGGCCAATGTGCGAGCCAGCGAGCCAAACGTGCGAACCATGCGAGCCATGCGAGCCAAACGTGCGAGCCTTGCGAGCCACTGAAAAACACCGACACGATCGCCTTTGCAGTCTTTCTTTTCGCAGTCTTTCCTCTCCCCTCTCCCGTAGCGAAAAGTACGAGATACAAACAATGGGAGTAATGAGCTAACATAATACATCGCACGTGTATCGAAAGGTGCGTGCAGTACAGCCCAGTGGTACGAGGCTATTACTGCATCCTTACTTTTACCCATGATTAGCGCGCGCACATAAACAAAATGGCGACTTTTTCCATAAATCGTCATTTTGGCAGAAGCTAGTCCCGAGACTAGTCTCTTTGTTTGAAAGTAGCGATAAAATTCTTTCTATGTAAAAAATATAGGATTCCTATGTATGCTTTTATCATGAAACATACATAAAATTGCTCCTTGGCATCCATGCTTTACATTTATTGTTAAATTTTTACATGGCTTTCTCTCTGTTTATTTTTGCTTTTTTTTAGTTTTTAGTAATTTTTAGTGATGTACTAGTGAGCAGCACACTTACAATTCCAGTGAACATTTACACTTGGAAGAAGAAGAAACCATGCTCGCCCGGGGCAACGAAAATTTTCGTGCCCCGGGCGGGAATCGAACTCGCGACCTTCCGCACACTAGATCGGACGTTCTAACCACTGAACCAGCAGGCCCCGGTTGTTCAAAAGGTTGATAGCACTATCCACCGGATAAATCACAGTATTAGGGAAGCCAATTGCTCTATCCAGTGGATAGAGATTTATCCGATGGATTGCGTTATCCGCCTTTTGAACAACCGGGGCCAGGGCTCTAGCGTTAGTGAAGAGACTGGCGCGAGTTAGATGATTTCAAAAACAAGATGGCGCCTACGATCGATCGATCGAGCGAGGGAAAACAGAGATAAACAGTGAGTAAAAACCGATTTTAACTGTGCTCCCTAGTATGAATTACATTTTTTTTCCCAATTTTCAAAATTTTTGATGGCTCGCACATATGGCTCGTATGACTCGCATGGCTCGCATGACTCGCATGGCTCGCTGGCTCGCAGATTGTCATTACCCATCGCTAGCTTTGGGTGTAAATGATATTTTGGTTGGGTATGGTTTCAAAGTTTTCTGCGAAGTGTTGGATCTGAATCGCTTTTTTAACAGTATGTAAGGGTATGAGATTCCCTGCCACAGTTTTGACATGCTGGACCCAGCTTTTTTGCGTTGCTTGCAGGATATTGAAATTCCTATTAAAGCTAGCCTACTCCGGGGGCAGTCAACGACTATTTTCTGTAAAACATCTGTTCGGAGAAGCAAAAATTACCCAGAATTTTCTAGTTCCCTACGATTTTCTAAGTTTAATTTTTTCCATTTCACACCCCAGGTTAAGCTATTTTTCGCAGAGAAAGGAAACCTAAAATTTTCGCAAACGAAAATGCGATGAAGGGACAGAAAAATTTCGTAAGCCTTTAACTTACATCATTCTTAAATTTTGGCGAAAATAATACTGAAGCCCTTATAATGACCGAGCAGATAAATTTTTTTTAGCGCCACTTGGAATACTCTAGATAACCTAAACCGATCATTCAAATGCATTTTAAAGGAACCCGTCGTTAGGTCAGCCCCTGCCTACTCTGGTATGTTGCAAACATCAGTCTCCAAGCCCTTTCATGTAAATTACAATAATGCGAATCTTAAGACTGGAGCTCGATGATGTTATTATTCCTCCATTTGCAGTTATTGCCGTGGCAGTTGCTTGCCAGGGGGAAACATTACTTAAACTGTTTGTTTTCGTTTTGTGGCGAGAGCGGTACAACCGTTTCTGACTGGACGCATTTATCGGGCCTTTTCAGCATGTTCAGGGATTGGGAATTCTCGTTTTCGAATTACCTGTTAAACAGCCAATTACAAAGGGTGGAGCTCGGATCCACTTGTACTTGAAGGAGATGATGAGCATAGTTTAAAATATCTGCTGTTTTCTGTGGCAAAAAAGTAATATTCGCGGCACAACAGAGGCTCTCTTCAATGGCTGTTATGCACATGCACCCTCTAAGAGAAAAAGATAAAGTTGTCTCTTTGCCAAAAAAATTAAATCCGGAAGTTCCACAATTTGAAAAATATCCATGTTTTTCAAAACTTTCGTAATACAATCTAAGACAACCTAGTTCCCCCCTACAGACGTGCTTTTCCGGTCTCGTTTGGTCCGCCTCCTCCTCGGATCGCACCTCCCCGTAAAAAAAACCTGGTTACGGCCTAGCCTTGTACAGTTGTTATTTCTATCTCTTCTTTGTTTTAATAGTTTGGTCATTTCGTTTCATGATCTGCTGTTAACGAGGTGACAATAGCTTGTGAAGCAAGTGATCATGAGCTCTTCAACTAACGCTTTTCCACATCACGATCGAAGCGCGTAATTACGTATCACATATTTCATGTTTCCTGTCAAATCATTTCTACAATTTATATAAAAATGTTTATTGCTTTTCCGTGGCCATGAAACTCAAAATAGAAAACAAAAAAAATAATAACATTTGGGTTTGACTCGAGGATGGCTCGTGCCTGGCTCGTGATTGACTCGGGCTGGTGAAATGACCAAACTCAGCTGATTTGGCGTAAAAGGTAGCTTAGTTTAGGTTTTGTGGACGGGTTCGATCGCCAAAAGGCACTGAAAAATAACTACATCACAACACAGTACCTTACCAACACCGTGGCTAAGGAAAAGGTATACTTTTCGCGAAATTTCGTCTGGGACAACATCATTTTCTTTTCATATTAAAGCAGCCGGATAACCAAGTCATGCAGATCCACTATAAGAGACTGCAAGAAAAAGAACATTTATAACTATTGGAACAATTACATATTAACAAAATTTTGCAAAAGAAAATGGTAATTTCCCTTGAGTGGAAGGCAATATGGTCTGAAAATCTTGCGAAAATCAGTCGAGGGATAAAATGTCATAATGTTTTTAATTCCTTCTTCCCAGAAGTGCTATTGTTGGGGATTGACTGGTACTTCTGAGATCGAAAACTGTTAATGGCCCTGATGTTCGCCGAAAAGGCCGAGGCTCAGCCGTCTTGTCCGCCGCCCTGCTGGGGTCCCTGTAGCGGTAAGTATGGACTCTTCCTAAATAAAGTACCCTGGCAACAGAAAGTTACGTCGCTTCTACCGTATCAAGGGACAAGGCCAATAAAAATTCAGATGTTTTTCAAAAGGGCAAATCTATTTTCGCACCATGCCAGCGATAGAAAAACAAAACAAAAACAAAAGACTTTGTACTTAGTGACAGACCATCTATCACGAGGCACTACGCACTGAGTGGCCTAGCGGTAAGAAGTATATGATACTTCGAATAAATATGTATCCGAAATTAAAACTCCGGAAAAATCTTGCAAGGCCCGTTTTTAAGAAATAAATAATACAGGTTGGACAGTAAGGACAGGTTGAACTGACAATAATCTTGTTGATTATAAATTGACTGACAATCGCAGATCACTCGAACTGTTGCTCGAACTATGCACTGTACAATTCAATCAATATATTGGCTTATTTTAAACACTTAATTTGTAGTACTTTTTCCTTACACTACTACATGATTACATGAGAAATTTCTGCAATTTGATTGGCTTACAGCAGTGGTATTTCAGCTTAAGTTGAAATGCCTACCCGTGAAAAATTACAAACCTTTTGTGGGTTGTAGTATAAACAAAAAAAAGTATGATTTGTACGTGATATTTGGCATAAATACCACACGTGATATTTCAAAATTGTCTCAAATTTCACTCGCCTAACGACTCGTGAAATTGCGTATAACAATTTCGAAATATCGCTCGTGGTATTTATGCCAAATATCACTACAAATCATGCTATTACCTATACAAAGCTGCATGACAGCTATTGCTTAAAAAAACTGCATTCAAGTATTTGAAAGAAAACTTTAGTGTTCGTAACTTTTTAAAACAACATATCATATTTATTGTTAGTAGGTTCTTACCTTCTCGAAAAGTTGCGACTAGCTAAAAAATTTTACAAAACGAGTTTGGTTTTACTGCTTTTGTTTAAAATGAAAGTAAATAATCTGAATTGTTGACTTTTTTATGCTTTCATGCAACCGAAAAATCATAAAGCAAATATCGCCACGGACAGAGTGGATATTCATGTGACTGAATTCTACATGCTCATGGGGCAACTGGTGACTAAAGGGAATATATGTTATCAATAGAAGACAACTCGGAGGCAGATAACTTTGGAAGGGCACGCGCGGATTAGTTTAGGGTGAATTAAGTTCTTGTAAAATTTCTATATGATCTTGATAAGTTGTAAAGCAACTATTAACTGACTAAGGGAATAAAAAAGAATAAAATGAATATGAAAAAGAAAAAGTTTTTTTGATACTATAAATGAATTTGTCATTTGCGTTAATCACTATGAATATGCTAATAGCCCAAGTTCGATATTTTAAAGTTCTAACATGACTTTAGGCTTTCTGGTCATATTTCTATACTTGTTTTGGTTGTTTTCAGTGCTCAAGTCTCTTTTGAGCATTGTGAGACAATGGAGTTGTGAAAAATTTGCAAGTTTATCTATAAAGCCTCAGAGTCATGTTAGAATTGTAATACTATCGAACGTAGGCTATTGACAACGTTCTAAACGAGCGGAGAATAGATACGACTTATGAACGCAAAGGTTCCCGGAATCGTTTGGAGGGACAGCAAAAACATGGCGGACAGCAGAAAAACACCTTTTAAAAACGCTCTCTAGGTTATTCTGACTGGAGAAAACATACCTAGTGCATCATGGTCTTAAGTATTCTGTATTAGTGAACGTTAGTTGCATTTGTGAAACGGGTATTGCAGTTTGGAAGAAAGCATTTGTACTGCGCCATGTTTGTTGACCTTCATTGTGTCTGCACACGATCCCAAGAATCTTTGTGGTCACATCTCGTACCCAGTTTTCCACGCGTTTAGAACGTGGTGAATAGAGACGATTGCTCAAGTCAGGTCAGCACTTTTTAAGATCCGTGGAAAAGACCAAGTCATGTCAAGTTCATTTAAGTGTACTATAACATGGCTGACTTCTTGAGCAAGCAAGATGAAGCGCATTCCTTGCTCTGTTTGTCTACCAACACAAATAAGCACGCTTTGTCTAACCTGCCCGCTCCTGATCATCCGCTTTTGGCATTTTTCTATATAAAGAATTTTATATTCTCCATTTGCCCATTTCTCTTAATACACCATGTTTGACCCGAAAGTTTTGCATAACCTTTGTTTTCAGTTTCTCCGCGGTAACACAGTTTTCCTAAGAGAAACAGAGGACAATACTTATGTAATTGTTTGGGAGATGTGCAAATATCGAATTTACTAAGTCTCTTAAGTTAATTTTGACCGAGTCCTTTCCGAAACTATAACACTATAACACGATTTTTTTTTTAATTTTGTTATTTATTTTTCATCTTTGTTTATCTTGGCTTGCATATAATAATGATTATAATAATAATAAAAATAATAATAATAAAAATAATAATAATAATAATAATAATAATAATAATAATAATAATAATAACAATAACGATGACGATGATGATGATGATAATTTTTTTTTTTTTTTTTTTTTTCGGAAAGACTAAGTGTGAATACTTAGAATACTGGGAGACAGAGCTTTCCAGGTAGCTGCTCCTTTCCTATGGAATAAGCTGCCAAGGTCCGCGCGCGAAGCACCGATTTTAGAATCTTTTAAAACTTTAATTACGACATTTTATTTAAGGAATCATTTCAGTTATCTTAGCCGTTTCAGGTATTGGGAATTCTCGTTTTAAAATTACCTGTTAAACAGCCCATTACAAAGGATGGATTTGGGATTCACTTGCGCTTGAAGGAGATGATGAGCATAGTTTAAAATATCAGCCGTTTTCTGTGGCAAAAAAGTAATAGTCGCAGCACAACAGAAGCTCTCTTCAATGGCTGTTAAGCACATGCACCCTCTAACAGATAATGATAAAGTTGTCTCTTTGCCAAAAAAATCAATTTTGAGGTTCCACAATATCCATGTTTTTCAAAACTTTCGTAGTACAATCTAAGACACCCTAGTTCCCCCCTACAGACGTGCTCTTCCTGTCTCGTTTGGTCCGCCTCCTCCTTGCAACGCACCTCCCCGTAAAAAATCCTGGCTGCGGGCATGGGCTTGTACAGTTGTTATTTCTATCGCTTCTCTTGTTTTAATAGTTTGGTCATTTCGTTTCATGATATGCTGTTAACGAGGTGACAATAGCTTGTGAAGCAAGTGATCATGAGCTCTTCAACTAACGCTTTTCCACATCACGATCGAAGCGCGTAATTACGTATCACATATTTTATGGTTCCTTTTAAATTATTTCTACAATTTATATGAAAATATTTATTGCTTTTCCGTGGCCATGAAACTCAAAATAGAAAACAAAAAATAATAACATTTGGGCTTGACTCGAGGATGGCTCGTGCCTAGCTTGTGGCTGACTCGGGCTGGTGAAATGACCAAACTCAGCTGATGTGGCGTAAAAGGTAGTTTAGTTTAGGCTTTACGGACGGGTTCGATCGCCAAAAGACACTGAAAAATAACTACATCACAACACAGTACCTTATCAACACCGTGGCCAAGGAGCACCTGCATAAAAGGTATAGTTTTCGCGCAATTTCGTCTGGGACAATATCATTTTCTTTTCATATTTAAGCAGCCGGATAAACAACTCATGCAAATCCACTATAGAAGACTGCAAGAAAAAGAACATTTATAACTATTGGAACAATTACATATTAACAAAATTTTGCAAAAGAAAATGGTAATTTCCCTTAATTGAGTGGAAGGCAATATGGTCTGAAAATCTTGCGAAAATCAGTCGAGGGATAAAATGTCATAATGTTTTTAATTCCTTCTTCCCAGAAGTGCTATTGTTGCCCTAACTGACCATGAAGACTCTAGCTTTTCTGTTAATGGCCCTGATGTTCGCCGAAAAGGCCGAGGCTCAGCCGTCTTGTCCGCCGCCCTGCTGGGGTCCCTGTAGCGGTAAGTATGGACTCTTCCTAAATAAACTACCCTGGCAACAGAAAGTTACGTCGCTTCTACCGTATCAAGGGACAAGGCCAATAAAAATTCAGATGTTTTTCAAAAGGGCAAATCTATTTTCGCACCATGCCAGCGATAGAAAAACAAAACAAAAACAAAAGACTTTGTACTTAGTGACAGACCATCTATCACGAGGCACTACGCACTGAGTGGCCTAGCGGTAAGAAGTATATGATACTTCGAATAAATATGTATCCGAAATTAAAACTCCGGAAAAATCTTGCAAGGCCTGTTTTTAAGAAATAAATAATACAGGTTGGACAGTAAGGACAGGTTGAACTGACAATAATCTTGTTGATTATAAATTGACTGACAATCGCAGATCACTCGAACTGTTGCTCGAACTATGCACTGTACAATTCAATCAATATATTGGCTTATTTTAAACACTTAATTTGTAGTACTTTTTCCTTACACTACTACATGATTACATGAGAAATTTCTGCAATTTGATTGGCTTACAGCAGTGGTATTTCAGCTTAAGTTGAAATGCCTACCCGTGAAAATTACAAACCTTTTGTGGGTTGTAGTATAAACAAATAATAGTATGATTTGTACGTGATATTTGGCATAAATACCACACGTGATATTTCAAAATTGTCTCAAATTTCACTCGCCTAACGACTCGTGAAATTACGTATAACAATTTCGAAATATCGCTCGTGGTATTTATGCCAAATATCACTACAAATCATGCTATTACCTATAAAAAGCTGCATGACAGCTATTGCTTAAAAAAACTGCATTCAAGTATTTGAAAGAAAACTTTAGTGTTAGTTCGTAACTTTTTAAAACAACATATCATATTTATTGTTAGTAGGTTCTTACCTTCTCGAAAAGTTGCGACTAGCTAAAAAATTTTACAAAACGAGTTTGGTTTTACTGCTTTTGTTTAAAATGAAAGTAAATAATCTGAATTGTTGACTTTTTTATGCTTTCATGCAACCGAAAAATCATAAAGCAAATATCGCCACGGACAGAGTGGATTGCCTTATACCAGTCCTCTGATTTGCTACCATGTGACTCAAAAAGCCGCTAAAATCGCAGAAAACCTAATCGGTGGTTTATAATGCATATTCTTCTTTCAGAGACTCTGAATAAGGTGAAAATCTTGTTAGACGAAGTGAATGAGGTAAAACAACTCGTAGGTGAGTAACTGCCTGCAAACACGCATCGGGATACCAAATTAGGCCAAATACCAGCCTATCAAACCTTTGTTGCTCTCTAGCTTCTATTTTTCTTGTACAGTCAAACCACCTCTCACGGACACCCGCTTATTACAGACACCTCATTATTACGGACAGTTTGCTTTGTTGTCGGAGAAAGAAAGCCCTTACATTTCTCTAAATTCAACCGCTTAATAAGGACAGCCCATTATTACGGACTCTTCTAAGGCTACCGCAGTGTCCGTATTAACGGTGTTTGACTGTACTTCTACCCGAAATCATTTGGAGTCACGTGTTTTAAGCGGTACGGCCTGGCTTGGGCCTGAGAACGTAACGCCTTACAGGGATCTCATATCTGACTAGAATATGGTCATATGGTACAAAAGACACCTTGCTGGATGGCAAGCAATTGCAACGCATTGGGTCCTTGAAAAGAAAGGATATTAGCTTCTTTTCAGTCTTGCCCTCGTTTGCCATCTACCCGGGCATCTAGCACGATGTTTTTTGCACCGTGTGATCGTATTCAGCAAAGGACCCTTCATATTAAAGAAAAAAATGCATTATCTCGTAAGAAACAGATTCTTTTAAAACGTACCAACTGCTATTCCTGTGTTGAACATAAATTGTGGAATTGTCCATTTTGCGAAATCAAGCTTTTAAGGTAGCTAGACATTCGAATTCATCTCATCAAATTTTCAACGCGAATTGCCGAGTAACTATATTTCAAAGCACGGTGAATTTTGAATAAGCTTTGAGTTCAAGTTCCAGTTCATTTATTCACACTTAATCAGTTACAATACAACAACAATAAGAAAAAAAGAAGAAGAAGTAAAAACAGAGCTAACTGTACATTGAATTAAACATAACAAAGGAAAAAAAGTGTGTTGCAGCCAAAGGAGCCAAGCTTTCGAGTAGGGCTACTACCACAGAGCGGTTACAAGTGGGTGGAGATTATACAGTACTTATAAAAAACTAGTTATGGAGTTCTGGCTAAATTAATCATATTGAAAAGGAAGGGTATATAAGAGTAATGATAACTATTTAAATTAAATAATTAAATAAATAGAGCTAAATAACAGATTAATGCTGTTCAAGATGCCTGACTGTCAAGTAGGAAGAGTTTATATTCTTTTTTTAAAACGCTTCAAAGGGAGACACTTAATTTTCATAGGTGTTGCTTCCCAGGTCTGTGATGCAACTACGCTAAACCTTGCTAGGCCATATTAATTAGTTCTGGAAAATGATCTGCACAGATTTTGATTAGTGGCATACCTAGTATTGTAATTATGGACAGCCGAAGCCGGTTGAGCTAAGTCATAGAGGGCAGGAGGTGTATCATTTTCTTGTTTAATAAAAGGTGGAGCATTTCATTCTAAAAATTTAAAGGGTTGATTTGATCTCTTTTTATATCAAAAGCCGTGAATCAAACGTTCGTCAAGCTCAATACGGACCCAGTGTGTTTTGGGACAAAGGACGACGCCTATGGTGAATTTCAGGCTTTGAAAGGTGGCAAACTAAGGAAGGTCAAGTTGGTTCATCTGTATGGATACGTTACCTGTGCTAAAGCCTCTCCCATATATTGGTCTCATTGGGGTTGTGGCCTTTTCAAAGCTGGTGGCAGTACGGATTTCATTATCGTGGCCTTGACAGACGAAAGCAACAAAATTCTTTTCCCGCCTAAAATGTTGCGTGAAGGCGCCAACGTGCACGGTTGGGTTTTGGTTCCTGGTTACAACTCTTATTCGCCTGAGCTTGTTATGTCGATTTACGACGCTCCTGTGTCCGTTACCGCTGGTCAGAAGCTGCGCTTGTGGTATCTTGAGGATTTGAAGAAATCCCATGAATTCGATAACCATGGAAAAGCATGCGCCGACATTTACGGTGAATTCATGTGACTGAATTCTACATGCTCATGGGGCAACTGGTAACTAAAGGGAATATATGTTATCAATAGAAGACAACTCGGAGGCAGACAACTTTGGAAGGGCACGCACTGATTAGTTCAGGGTGAATTAAATTCTTGTTTAATTTCCATATGGTCTTGATAAGTTGTAAAGCAACTATTAAACTAATGGAATGAAAAAAATAATAAAATGAACATGAAAAGAAAACCGTTTTTTGATACTACAAGTAAATTTGTCATTTAGCCCACGTTCGACATTTTAAAATTTAAACATGACTCCGAGGCTCCGCTTCCATGTACAATTTTCGAAGCTTATGTCTAATGGTCTAATAATAGCCCTTCGATTTTCTGAAGTTAAATGTTAACGCATTTCACTCCCCAGGTTTAGCTATTTTATTCCTACAATTTTGGGACGCAAAATTGAGATGGAGTGAGGAGTCAGAAAGGTTCTTACTTTCGTAAAACTTTAATTGCATCTAAACTTTTCGGTAAAATAATTCTGAAGCCCTTGTAATTTCGAAAAGACCCCGGTTGCCCTAGGATGGTCGAACAGATACAAAATTTTAAAGCGCCGATTAAAATTAATAAATGCAATTCCAGAGATTAAAAGTACTCGGGGTAGCCTAAAAAGTGGCACTATGCATTTAGGGGAAACTGTCGTTGGGTACCCCTGACTCCTTGTATTCACCATTTTCACATAGGCCATAATGCAACTTCAGTTTACCCCCCCCCCCCAAAAAAAAATTTTGCATAACCATTGTCTTCGATTTCTCTTGGGACGACTGTAATAGACAGGAGAAATTGGAAACAATGGTTTATATGCAAAAATTTGGAGGGTAAACAAGATACATTATGGTCTATGTGAAAATGGTGAATTGCTGGTTTGCAAATGACGTCAAAGAGGCCATGTTAGTGGTCAAGAACAAATGCATTTCTCTCCTCTGGGAACTAAACGCCATTTTCATGTAAAGTCTTCGAAAAGAATTTTAATGCATTGACAACCAATACAGCGGCTATTTTCATGTTTATGAACTGTTGAATGATGACTTCTCGCTTTCATAGAAAACTCTTATGATACAAGCTGGTGCCTTTCAGATTTACACCAACATGCACAAGGCAGTTCTACACCAATGTCCTTTTCCCAAATGCTGATTTCAATATGTTACAAGATATCTTAAATTCTGAACTTGAGAAAGTGCCTAATTGGTTGATGAGTAATAAACCCACAGTTAACATAAAGACAACCAACTATGTTATTTTTAAGGTGCGCCAAAGACAATTACCCTCTGTGCTTTTTAATATAAAGAATAACAAGGAAAATTTTGAACGTAAGACACATACTAAATTTCTAGGTGTTTATGTAGATGAAAATTTAAATTGGAAAGATCATGTCAACTTATTTGCCAATAAGGTCTCTAAATCTATTGGTATTATTACAAAAGCCAGACTCTACCTTTCTATGCCATCGTTGCGTACCCTATATCTTGCCCTTCTCTATCCTTACCTGCAGTATGGAACCATTGTTTGGTGGGGATCTACGTATAAAACTACTTTGAATAGACTTATTGTGTTGCAGAAACGTATCATAAGAGTAATCACCAAGTTCTGTTTTGATGCCCCCAGTGCTCCATTATTATATGAGCATAATTTTCTTAATATAATCAATATTTATATGCCGCAGAAAGGCTTGTTCACGCTCTCCTTCAAGAAGAAGTTACTTCCGGTAGGCTTCTATGATATGTTCTTGTCTAGCTCTCAACTTCATTCTTGTAATACAAGAAATGCCATATGAATTACAGATCTCACTTTTCTAGAACCAATTTTAGGAAATTTACCATAGCATATCAAGGCCCAAAGTTTTGGAATACCCTCCCTGCTGCTTGACTTCAAAAAATGTCTTTAAAAAGAACTTACATAAATTTTTAGTTCAAGAAACTAGTCTGTTTTAAATCATTTCCGTATTGTTGATTAATAATTTCTAGTATAACCTAGTTTTTTTTCTTTTCCTGCTTAATTTTAACTATTAGAATTGATTTTTAGACTATTAACTAGAACGTTTTTTTTCCTAAGAACTATTTGATACCCGACATTAATTTGATATTGTTGATTGATAATTATACCTCTTAACCTTATTATCAATACTTAGCTTATTCTTGTCATTTATGTTCTTAAATAACTTTGAATTTGTTTGTAAATAAGTACCCTGAATGTAACAGGCTTCATGGCTTTTTATTCGGGCTGCCCTGCCACTTCTGGTGGTAATCAGATCAATAAATAAATAAATAAATAAATTTGGTCGGTGAAACGTTTATCGTATCAGGCTCGGGAAATTTTTAGAATTTGGACAAAAAAGGAATAATAATTTCCGTCGCCTAAAGGCTCGGGAAATTATAAGGATTTGGACAAAACGCGCTTGAAATTATTCCCTAATTTCACTCGTCACCATTTGATTACACATACCAATCGTGGGTTTTTGACATGCATATGTTTATCGTATCGATCGAGAACTCCACACACTGAAAAGTTTAGAGCTTAAATTTTGGCTTAAGTTCGAATTTTTCGACAAAATACTTGATAGAGTCCTTCTTGATGTGTTCTTTCGTGTGTTTAGGTTTTTCTAAAGCGTACTGAAATGCCCTGACATCTTCATTCATAACAATTTTTAAAACTTTACGCCATCTTGGCGTTGGGACGTAGAGAACGTTGCCGATGGGCAGTTTTGTAATTTCACATTTGAAATCAAATAAACGCTGCAATTTCGCGCCAAAGCTAAGGAGTAATTTGTCACCCATACATACTTATCTTCTTTTACCTCTCAAATTCCTGGCTTTGTGTGTTAAACGGTTTTGGCTTAGAGTTTTAAAGGTGTGGCACTTAAAACCAAAAACTGAAAAATAAAAGGCCTACTGCCGCTATTTTTTTAACATAGCAAAAAGAATTAATCAAAAGCCCCAACCAAAACCAGAAAAAAAATGGGTAACATTCGTGTATTTAACAAAACGATAAGTTACCAAGTAGAGGGTTCGTTAGAAACGAAGATCTACTGTTTTAAATCTCAATGACTTAACTTAAACTTACTCTTAAAGATGGAACGCTCCCGTCAATTTGCGTGAGTAAATAAGGTGGAAGAGCGAGGTCGGCGGCAATTTTAGACAGCCTCATAGATGGTGACTAATAGTCTCTGTATCTCGTTGTTAAAAACAACATGGCAACTTAAATTCTCTGAACTTGTCAATATATTGAACTTGTCGCCTCTCCGCGTATGATTCCAAGAAAGCCCTCTCTCCAGCAAGTTGCTTTTAGGCTGACATGACGATAATCTCTTGAAACCCAATATTTGTTACCAAACGACAGGGTCTCGCCCCAACACTGAGACAATGTTGCGCAGTATTGGTGTCTTCGTTTGCACGCCGACGATTACTTTTAGTCGAATTGTTACGCAATTTCGTTCAACGCAAACACTTGAAGTTAATTTTAGTATTCGTGCATACGCAGTCTTTCTTAAAGTGGCTGAATATTTGACCGCTTCCTATAGTTTTCATTCGTTTTAAAGATTGAAATAGAACATGATTATGCTCTTATACGTCAAGTTGCTGAGACGACGTAACTGAATGGATATGCTAACACTATATCAGGATTCAGACAGCTTTTATTTTTCTGCCTAGTTTTAGGTACAGTATCACCCTTTCTATCTTCCCGCAAAATCTAGATACATTCCCATCAGTGCACGCAAAGATAAGTTTCTCTAAGAATGTTTGTAATGAAAATCGCGTGTTTGTACTTACTGGTTTTTGAGTCAGTTAGGTAAGCACCAATTTTAAGGGATATCTTGGAACATTTCATGCACCAATCTGCTTCTATTTTACAAACATATCGACATTACTTTATTGTAGAAATGATCACACTGCGAGCACCTTAACCCTATTCATATCCGACCGGGCTTTTATTTGCTTCCTGCGACCGTCCCTACCCCCTCCCCCCCAAGTATAAGTTTAAAGACGCTCACGATAAGGTACAAAAGTAACACAGAATGATGCTCTTATAATTTCCAACATCTAGCTAACACATTATTAATCCTTACAATAGCAGTTAGTTCATGATGGCGTCGTTTTTATTCATCCCGCAGAATGCCTATTATATGTTGTTCTCGAGACATTTACTTCCATTTGAACAAAGTTCGTAGATCGATCATATACATATTACGCCCAATCATGCAATGTTTTACTTTTCCATTTAAAAGATGTTAGCTCTCATATTAACCAAAATGGCGCGTAAGTAAGTAAAACAACGACACTTGGCACTAGCTTACATGGAAAGGGCGGACGATCAGTCGGTAGTACTTACGCCGCTGACGTTATCTGCAAAATTTTTCGTATCGGTAGGTACCTGAGATTTTCTTACCTGTGGTACTCCGCTGCTTGGTCTCGCCGCACGAAGCCTCACTGTAACTAACCGTTTCTTCACAGTCTTCTGTGAAGTGTTTTGAATTTGGTTGTTCGGAGAGGAAATTGGAGAAAAAGGATCAGACAAAACGCATCAGTCTCGGACGGGATTAAAAATGCAGAACCGGTCCACGGGCATGCCTGATTCACATGTTACATGCGAAAAAGCATACTACTATATTATGGGATGAGCAACGACCAATGTTGTATCATTTGTAGGCGAAAACACCCTTACCAAAGGACTATTTTAGCGCACTCTCGAACTTAGTTCAGTTCCGGTTCCGTATAAGCCCTTGGAAATAACAAGATTTTGAGCATTGAGGTGCTGTATTTGACTCGAACGGACCAAAATTCGAAACCAAGACATACAATTCTTTTAGATCTACTGTCCGTCGCAAACTTGATGAAATAATTAGTGCGGTATTTGAGGTATTTGCTGCAGGTCTATTATCTGATACAGTTGTTACTGAAGCAATCTGATTTAAGACTGAAAAGACACGCGATACAAAGTTCATCAGTATATTAGCCAAACTACTTTTAAGTAGGATTAACTGATAATCTTTACCCAATAAACTCAGTTATCAAAATATGGCACAAAAAGTGCTGGGCAACTTAAATAAACGTCCCAGGGAAAGTTTGTCAGGGTAAAGGAAAAAAAAGGAACAATCGATCCGTGGTTTAAATATTCAATCTGTCTGACTATGTATTGCATACGGAATCCTTATATTTCATATGTTGTGATATATCCTTTGCCCCTTGTAAATTCTTCCAGAGGAACATATTTTAAGTTCTAATCTTGGTTTCCAAGGGCCCTTTTGAAATGATCAACCCAGTGGCATAGCCTTTCTGGGTACTATTCGACAAGTCTTATTCTAACATCAAAGTTGCATATAAAGTACAAAAGAAAAAAAAGGAAAAAAAAAGAAAAAAAAATGATATTGGCAGCATATTAGTTGCGCAGAAACATAACTTTTAATTGGTATTCCCGAAGAAACGATCGAGTGAGTTGCTCCTTCGAATTTTAGTTAAGCCCTTTAATAGATGAATTGAGCAAGACCAGATAACAAGTAATGACTTTTATTATCTGTTCAAAGCACTTAAATGTGATAAAAGAAATAAATATTAAAATAATAAAAAAACAGAGACCGTAGACGTGCGTCAAATCATCGTAACAGGTTTGTACTTTTGTTTTTTGAATGATAAGTTGTTTGGGTTTGAATATCAAAATGTCGCGTTTCCATGTCTGGTGTGCGGCAATTTTAAGTACTCTTGTTCATGAAGCAATAAGTTATCTTCGCAAATTGGAAAAAGTTTGTTTTACTTTGTAACCCACATTTATCAAAGGTTCATAATAATCTTCTTTTGCAAAAACTTAATCTGACCCACCACGGGAAGCAAATGCAATTTTGAAGTAATAATATTAAACTCACCGGAAACAGAACAGGTAGCCCAAGCACTGTTGCGTAGGGTTCAAAATATAAGGATTTGTATGGGAGAAAAACAATTGTTTCTGTAGCCTACGAATGTTAAAGGAATTAAATAAAAATCGGCTAACCCTGCTGAATTTTTTTGTTTCTTCTTTCCTGTGTGGTTTCCGAGCCGATATATGGCCATTTAATGGGTATTATTGCAGAACTGGTTTGTTCTCTCTATAACTGAGAATCTGTATTAGTGTAACCAAGACAGCGGATAAAAACTAACTCAAACAACAATCTCGCACTTGTTAAATTTTGCCAAAAAATCGTCCGAAGTATAATATCCCTGAATGTTTATTCACTGTTCTGTAAGAGTCACCAACAACAACAAGTCGGCCACTAAACGAACCAATACTTGTTTAACGATTTTTTTTCACGTAGTTTTTGAAAATTCCGTATGTGTGAGTTACTTGCCCAAAAGGGTTGTTAGAAAAAAGTTGGCTTCTCCACTTCATCAGATTAGTGGAAGTTTTTAAAATTAAACTTAAAATATATTTACAATCAAAGAAACCGTTATCAGGAATGTTTTCGTTCTTAATCAACTTAATATGTCAGGAAGTCTAAATAAATAAATAATCAAAATTATCATCAAAGTGTGTAGAACACTTTCAAAGCATTCGCATTATCAGCTAATAGAGTGAAATTAATTATTTATAAATAAAACATAAGAAAAGACAAAACTTTCTTGAACACAAATATAAAATCTCGAAATGTCAATCTAAAAATATTTTGGACCTTTTCTCGTTTAGACGGGGATATAGGCCCAATACGTGGGCGAAAACATCAAAATAGGAAGGGCCAATCAAAAACTCATTAGACATATTGCGTAGGGCGGTTTGAACAGATACAAAATGAGACTTAAGAAATCATTCTTATCAAACCAGACCCAAAACCGTACTCCTTGGCAAGCTGAAGACATCATCTCAGAGACTTCGAGAAAAAGGTGTTCGTCATGTCTCCGACTGTTTGGTTTGGTTTGTGGTTAAGTTTGTTTTTCGTCTTGTGCAAAAGCGTTTCCGTCCCTAAACAAAAACTGTACGCAAAACTGGCAAAAGGTAGGTATGGTAAACGACACCTTTACGGTGCTTTTTATCTCAAACTAATCATCCTTAAATCCTCGAAGCAGCAGTTATGTTAGTATCCACGTCATTACCCGTTTTATCTTATATCTTTTATTATACATAGTGTATCACTGCTAACTCAAAAAGTGGCTGCGGGAGATGAAACTCTTAGACCTAAGTATCATCAATTAGAAAACGCTGTTGGACAACATTTCCGAAAACAAATTTGAACCAGAAAGAAATAAACTTAATGACCTCCGTCATACTAAAAAGTTCGCTTCCAAAACCTTGAAAAAGAAACGTCAAAACTACTAAAATAAGGCAGGGTGTGCATTTATTTCAGAGGAAAATTTGATGTTTAGTATTACTTAAAAAATGTTTGTTAACAAAAATATATATTCTCTGCTTTAATCCTTACAGAGGCATACCATTGTTGTAAACTTGTCGATACTAAACTTATCGTCAATCAGTAAATGATTTTAATAATGCCTTGTCCCATTATAAGCGAACAGAAACTCATAACAATTGAGTAATTGCATCGCAAATCATTTTAAAGGAAATTCAATTCGGTATGACTCATTACTTGGACCTCACGATATTCAGGGTGAGCTTCATTATCAAACTACAACCCTCGAAGTATTCAAATAAAAGATCTCATACTCATTAAGACAATCAAGTATCAAGCCAATTATTTTATTCTAGTTCGGTCTATGTTAAAATCACTCTCTTTTGTCTAAAATGTAAATTTTCAGGAGCCTATGTTTATTTTTTAACACTCCACTCATTGTATCCTCTATGACTGTAATTACTGTAAAATTGTGATAAGATTGTTTCTAAACGGAATGTTAAAAAATATATATAAATAACTGACAGTGTAATGAAATTTTAAAATAATTCAATTAAGCCTAGCCAAATAGCTTTATATTAGATGCTTCGAGTGAACCTCAGTAGACAAATTAAACAAGAGCGGAGAAGTGAAATCGATTCTAAAGAAATAAAAGGAGTAAAAGTGAACCAGGGCTATGAAAAAGGAGTTCTTTTCCAAAATCAAGTCACTGTTCGACAGGGTTTTGCTAAAACAATAGGCAATGTTCCGCAAAGTTGGTGATTTCGCGGCTATTTTTGTCATATTTGTTACGTAATTTCTTTTAACGAAAACACTTGAGATTGATTTTGGCATTCGTGCGTATGTAGTCTTTCTGAGTGGATTTGGATATTCGATCACTCTTCTAAACGAGTATTTATCATTCATGATAAGGCTTGGTGCTGACAACATAGTTTAGTCCATCAGGTTTCCGTGACGACGTGTGGCGTTAATCAAAATAATCTCTAAAATAGCATTTTACTAAGGTTAAATATCTGAATGGACATGCTCACACCTTATTAGGAATCAGAAAGCTTTTTTTCTGTTTGGTTTAGAGTGCAGTATTCCCGCAAAATCCAAGTACAAACACTTGTTAAAGCTCACCAATCCGTGCACAAGATGATGCCTAAATTTCCTAAGAAGGTTTATAATGAAACTCGTGTGTAATAAATTAGTACATTCGGTACTTACTTGTTACAAGTCAGCTAATTAAACTAGAATTATCAGCAATAAAAAAAAACTACATAAAAAATATCAACAACAACGAGTTTGCTTCGAGTATTCTCTATTAAACACCAGTTGCGAACATGATAGTGGATAGTGGAGGCTTCGAGTTAACCTTTTTTCTTGTCTCTTTGCCGGCTTGAAAACATTCCAGTAATTAAAAACATGTGAAGTCTGTAATTCTTACCAGCCTTATGTTCTGTAACTAATAGGGGAAAATGTGGCACACAGTCGACAGCGCCGTCAAATGGGCAACTGTGGAGGGTCTCCATTCAACCCCATGACTGAATTATGCTGCAGTGGAAGTGTAGCACCCAAAGTGGGGCGAACGCCCCTCTGCTGTGACAGTAACTCTTACGACCCCGCAACTCAGATGTGCTGTGAAGGTAACCCATCAAACAAGCCGCTAGGGGTAGGGGCAATTCCGAGCTGCTGTGGAAGCGACGCATATGATGCAGCTACTGCCCTGTGCTGCAGTGATAATGTATACTTCAAAGCAACAGGGCCGAATGCAATGCCAGGATGCTGTGGAGACCAAGCATATAATGCTGCCACCCAGTTATGCTGTGACAGTAGTAACCCAGTACCAAAGATTGGATCCCTTCCAGGATGCTGTGGAAGCAACGGCTACGACGCTAACACCACCTTATGCTGCGATAGTAACGTCGTTTTCAAGGCAGGGCCACTGGGTGGCTGCTGTGGAAGCCGTGGGTACGATGGCGCTACCCAGTTATGCTGTGATAGTGTGGTTTTACCCAAGCCAGGGGCAGGGGGAGCCTGCTGTGGAAGCCTGGCATACGATCAGGCAACTCAGTTATGCTGCGAGGGAATGCCAATCTACAAGGTAGGAAACAGCTCAGCCTGCTGTGGTACCCAGACATACGACCAAGCCACTCAGCTCTGCTGCGGCGGTAACGTGGTTATAAAGACAGCGACAAGGTCCGTCTGTTGTGGACCAACCTCCTTTAATCCAAGCACTGAGATATGTTGTGATGGACATGCATCTCCGAGGGCAGGATATCAGATGCCGACATGCTGTGGAGGGAGCGTGTACGATCGAGCTAACAGTTTATGCTGCGATGGCGTCCCAGTCTTTAAGACGGCATCACGGCAAAACTGCGTAGGGCTCGCCTAACTGACTCAACTACAGTGTACTTCTTAGGGCCTGTTTACACGGAGGTGGGGGACCCAGGTAGCTGGGGTAACCCACTTAGGTGGGGTAACTCGCTTGTCCATATAATCTCTCATACGGTCACCCCCACCCATCATGTAAACGTAATCAAATTAAAATGAGAGATTATATGGACAGGCCGGTTACTCCACCTACGCAGGTTAACTCACCTACCTTGGGTCCCCCACCACCATGTGAACAGGCCCTTAGATAACATTTTTCTTTCTATAAATAAAACTCCAAATAATGAAGTAAAATAAAAAAGGAAAAAGAACAAAGAGAAGGAAGTGAATTTCCACTGTACAGTGGTGTAATAACTGATAAAAGTGTGGAGATTGAAACATAGTGCGAAATTGTAAAAGACGATCGGAGTGCAGGCCGTGAATCATTGGAATTAACAGAATAAAACTAAGAAGTACTAGCTTGTACTTCTCTTGTCTCGAAACGTAGTTTCGTCCAGTTCACTGTCAGGGAAACTCAGGGGTAAATAATATTTTAAAGGAACATAAATTTCAGAGTACATTTTAAATTGTTAGACTCTATAAGGCACCAAACGAGTGTAAGTTCACCAAGTCGCCGTATGCTTCCATTAAAACTAATTTAGATAAACTTTCAAACGCTTTTCCCTGTTCTTGGCCTAAAACGGATAAAATGTCCGTAAAATTTGGAAAACACGATGCTGCCAGATAAATAACATTCTTATTTATTCAGAATATCTCGCCCTTTCTGATTGGTTCCAATCCCCCGGCAAATTCTTCATAACCAACTGGCGCTTACCATATTTGGAAGATGCGGATAATATACTTTCGATTCGATGGTGTATTTGCTTGGAAATGAGGTTGATCGATGGTATATTTGCCTAGAAACGAGGCTGCTTGGGCAATAGTGAAATCAAAAAAGCGTTCTGGGCTATTTGAAGAAGAAATAGTTGCATTTTTTATTAAACTGTACGGTACTTCAACTGATGCTAGAACACGGAAAACATATTGCTCGACAGATGTTATCTACTTTTAGAGGAGTATATATCGGCAAGAAAAAAATCTGTTCAGTTATATCCTAGCTTATCCTGCAACCTTGCCGAGATATAGGCCAAAGGTTTAAAGAAAGTCTAATAAAATAAACGATGAAAGAGTTGTCGAACTCGGGTTCGTATGATGTGAAGAATTATGCTGATCTCGGAGGCCTTTTTATCCACATTCTCCTCGATCTGCATAATTCAGTCTTCACACCATACTCAGCCTCATTCAATAATATTATTGTTAATCATCGTAACGTCACTGCGTTTTCGTAAAGTTCCTTTTTCAAAATGTTTTCCGTCCAAAACATTGTAGTGCGTAGCCTTATTTACGAGACCTTATTTACACGTTAAATATACCATCATATTCCAGCTGTAATTCTCGACCAAGGAACAAGAGATCCTTTGTCGACTCAGAAGACTGGGTTTTAGATAGCACAGCGGGAGATGGGATAAACGGATTGGAAACCGCTTCCCGGCGATAGCTGTGTACTTCAAAACCACAAAACTAAAACACCACAAGCCATAATAATGATAATGATAACGAAAATGTTAATGATAATAATAAAAAAAGGAGGCGCACAGATTACCTCACTCAAATTTCTTTCTCGGTGACTTCCAATGGAACTTGATTGTTTCTTTTGATTGGTAGAAATGATGAGTGTCATGCTCCAGTTGTACACGAGTAAAAAGCCATATGCTTCAAGGAGATCGCAGGCAGCTGGTGGCATCAAAATATAAATTAATCATAACATATGCAGCACAGAAAATGCGCAATGCAGGGCACATAAACAAAGTCCTTGACTACAATTCCTCGAATCTCCCGGTCAAAATTTTTCACAGATAGAACTGGAATGATCGAGGTGAGACCTGCCTAACGGTGATGTCTGAGCACTCATTAGAGAGCTTAAGAAACGACCAAGGCGACGTCAACGAGAAAGGCGCGAAAAAGTAATTGGTTTAGATTGGCAAAACGTGCATTACGCTTTTTTGTACATTTCTTTGCCGTCATTGCATGACCACGAAGGAAAATACCTAATTTCACGTTTTTTGGAGGACGTGAACCCAAGACAACAACTTTCTTTGTCTTTTCCTGAACTTTGATACAGTCTTTTACAATCCCGTACCTCGAGTCTTCGTCCCTTACTGTGCATGCTGGCTTGACGAGACGAGCTGTCGCTGTTTCCCGACCGCTGGTCAAGGAGAACGAAGACGCTGGGTACGAGGGCGAGTCTTTTAGAGTTCAACTCCAAAAAAATTACCAACATTTAACAAACTGAACGAGATGGAGTAAGCGCGATAAAGTTTGAAGCAGCGCGACTTCACTTTACATTGTCGTAGCCGTCACCGTCGTTGTTGCTTAATCTCCCTTAAAAGAGAAAGAAAGACGTCTAATTGCTATCATAGTAATGAGAACTAATGTTCCATTCCCCCCCCCCCCCCCCCCTCACACACATCACCGCGCACTTGTATGACCCAAGCCACAAGTCAGTCTAGT
>CALNXI010000889.1:111375-136610 GCA_942486025.1 Porites evermanni | reverse complement strand
CCCCCCCCCCCACCCCCACCCACCCAGGACAATGGGTGACTGTCTTTGCCTCCCACTGAGCTCTGCAATAATTATCATGATAATCATGATCAGCAGAGGCCTGATTCAGCTGGCTGGGCCAAAGTAAGAACAAGGTACTTGCCAGTCAAAGCCTCTAGTGAACACTGCTGCTTACTGAAGGGTTGTGTCACCCCACTAGTTTTTCCCCCCAGGCCTGATCCACCCACCCACTGTTAGGGCAGTCCCTGTACCGACCAAGACGGCAAGTCCCCTACTGTTTTGGACACTGCACTGGCCTGGAGCCGGGCTGCGCCCGAAATCAGACAGAAATACTCTCCTCAGTTTAATGAGAACGAGCAATGAAAGTCAATTTGAAACGAAGTCTCCTTGGCTTATTTCAACACAACCACTACCACTGAAGCTAAATTAAGCCTTGTCCACATATATCCAAATATTTTGTTTTGAACCAGAAGATTTTCTCCGTTTTCATGAACAAACTACTCCTTCACACATAGCGTATTTGAATTGTTTTAGTCCGTCTGGCTAGTTTCAGCGGTATTGCCGGGTGGACTATATAAGGCACATGCACCATCTATTAATTATTATTCTCCAGAAAAGACACAGAGGTTATTATTATGGCTTTGCACCTTGCCTTTCCCGCTCTCCGCTCCATGGCTCCTCTTTCGGGTGATATTTTATTTCTCTTCCCGCCCCACCCAAACCTATCTCGGGTGTGTATCTTAATTTCATCTGGAAGAAGCCGCCAGTTTTTCCCAACCTTTATATACTGTAGGAGAGTGGGCTAGATCGCTGTAAATATAGACCACAAATGAAAAGGCTAGCATCTCTCGGAGAGCATGCCCAATGTCATCACCTTATTCAAAAACCTTCGTTTTCCCCCGTCCACACACAAGTGAGAAGCAAGCGTTTTCATAAATCTCCCGATTTTGAAACCGTTAGGTTTTGGTTCCCGAAAACGCCGTGTGGACCGAACACACTAGGAAGACTATGAAACTCGGAGAAAAAAAACCCCTCTGTTTTAAAAAATATATTTCTGGATACGGATGGACGGGGACATAATATTCCTTAAATAGCATGCTTACATTTTGCAGTATCAGTTTAGTTGAGGAAAATTAAATTTATTCCAAAAGCAACAAAATAAAATACTACGTAGACTCCTTACGGTACCTGAAAAATCAACAACTTTCTGTTTATCGGCATTTTTGATGATAATAAGCAAAGGTCTCATTCAAGGCTTTGCCGGGGGCTGAAATCGTTTCACTGATTATTTTCAACCTTAATTTGTTTTCAAGAAAAACATGGAAAACATTCCTTTTAGATACGCAAATGAATGTGTTTAAGCAGCCAGGGGCGTACGAGATATTTCAATGACATAAGAGAACACTTTTCTTTAGGGAATGACTTCAAACAATCGCGTGATGCACTTCGTCGTTTTTATTCGAATGCGAACGATTATGATTTGAAATTGACTTATTCTACTACTGTGAAACTCAGAAAACCGTGAAGACATGAAAAATTTCAGGAATGTTGATTGTGTGGTGAACAATCACAATAATGTTCAGGACACGCCAGCAAACCTCAAAACCACAAACTAATTACCGTTGCTGTTTGCGGTTTAGTTTTCTCATGCCTTATTGGCTATTTCCTCGCAACACAATAACATTCCATAAATAATTCTGGCCCAGAAGGCGAAATCCTGAGCCCGGGAAGGGTACTGCCATATATGGGCTATATAGGTATGTGCCGCTGTAAAGGGTATGGTTTTCAAGCAGTTTACTCTAGGATAGGGTATATAAATCAGAACATTTGGGTCTAGAATAGGGTATCATTTTTCAGGAAACTGATCAGTTGGTTGAAGATTTTATCTAGACTAGGGAAACAGCTACTCTAGGATAGGGCGGGATTTGAGGAGTTTAGTCTAGTATAGGGTAGCAAAATTTAGCTGAACTAGCTCTGGTATAGGTTAAGGGTTCCAGGGTCCTAGCGGCACATCCCCACCCAGAAACTCCTAAAGTACGCCGCCCCCTCCCCCCGGGCTTACGGCTAAAATTGTCACTGTTATCGCATTTCAATTAAAGGTAAAGCTACAATAGGTAAATACTATATCATGTTGTTTTTTAATAAAGTGGTTGTTGTTGCCGTGTTTGTTTCGATCCAGTCGATCCATCCCAAGAAAAAACAAACTGTCGAAAAACCAAAAGACACTAAAATAGACGGGTTCACGCTCGTAGTTGCATCGTGGGTAATCAGGGCAAGATGGTGGGAAATTCAAAGATTTGTATTGGAATTCAAAGCCAGCTAAATCTTCCTGAATTCATATATTTGACACTTTCTCTTTGAAAAGTGTAATTTACGAATTTAAATTACATTAAATTACAATTACATTAAATTTACAGTACACTAAATGTGGAGGCAAAGAAGTCCGTAGTCAGTTTTTAGAAAACGTTGATTTCTCTATAAATTTTCTGTAATTCGACAGTATCAAAATTGCAGAAAATGTACAGGAAAATTGAGGTTTTCGAAAAACTGATCTTGGTCTATGATGCAGTTCAGATTCAGCTTATCTTTGAATTCATAAGTTACACTTTTCAAAAAGAACTGAAGTGTCAAATACAATTCGGGAAGATTTAGCTGGCTTTCAAGGAATTCCAATACAAATCTTTGAATTTCCCACCATCTTGCCCTGATTGCCTATGATGAAACTGTGAGCGTGAACCTGTCTATACTTGGTCACTTTGTTGTTTTTTTTTTAGCCTGAGAAAACTGCCGACATTTCGCGACGCGGCCACCGCTGGCCTTCCCCGCTAAATGACAGCTGAGGAACAAAAATTCCATACTGATAACGTGTCACTACCCAGATCTGGGTAGCGCTTCTGATTGGTCGTGCCACGAGAGAAATTTGCTTTCATATCGAAGGCACACATCTTTCAAATTCAAAGTCTTAATATAATTGTATCAGTGGAACTTCACAACAACTACATAGACCATAATCCGTCAGGGTATGTACGTTGAAATAACTGAAAACGCAAAAATATCATTCTGAATATTATCAATGGCTCTTGGTATTATAAACAAACAAACAAACAAACAAACTTTCAGTCTTCAACATGAAGATTTCAGCATTAAAAGAATCAAAATAACAACAAGTTAAATAAAAATAAGATAAAAGTAAAGTAAGAGATAAAGCAACAACAATAACATATCAATTACTCATAACACGTTTTTGGGAAACTGCCCACTTACCCCTCCCCTAAGCCAACATTTGCCCTGAGTGACAAGTAAGTGTTAAAGTCGGCTTAGGGGAGGAGTAGGTGGGCAGTTTCCCAGAAACGTATAATATAATGATCCGAATTGCGTAATAAGGCAAAATTGGAGAAAACATTGCAGTTTTGATTACCGTCACAGGAATTCCACTCCTCACCTCCGTGTTCATTTAAATTCTCTCTTTACTCCTTTTTATTTTATCATTATTTTTTATTATGGCGGAAGTTGATCCATGTATGGAACAGTGGCGGAATGGGGATTCGGATCTTCAAATAAATGTGTTCAGCTCGCTTTTCCAGACCGCGAGTGCCTCAAAAATAATTTGTTCTCGGCCTTAGTCTCTTACCCGAGTGAAGAATAGGATCCCGCGATTGTCACGAGTCACTATAATTGATCACGCGTTCATTGATCCATTACGACAATACTTCAAAGCCGTGTCTTCAACTATTTGCTTCCAGTTTGGAAAGAAACGGACGCTTATTTGCATTAGTCTTCACTGAGGTACAGGCAAGCTAACATCAAGCAGGTAATAGCCAAACAATGCAACATTTTAAATAATTAGATGGTCTCACTGATTCACGTGTTTTAAGTGGTAAAATAGAAGGTGGTTTTCTCAGACGAAACGACACGTTTGGATTACAATGAAACCTCTATTGAGCGGACCCCCAATTAAGCAGACAAAAAGCCGGGTCCCGAAATTAACGTCTTATATTTTCCTTTATAACGAACTCCTATTTAGCGGACACGTCTATTTTAGAAGCGGACGCGGACACTGAAATAAATTGTATTTGGCTTATTTCTATCGTTAAAATCCTCTATTAAGCAGGCACCGGACTGAATTGACAATAGAACACAATAGTAGTGTTGGATTACGTCCTTGAAGTACGTACCGTAGTCAAATAGGGACGGACCATTAGAAACGTTATGGGGGTGGGGGGTGGGGAATTTTTTGAGCCGCAGGAATTTTTTTCGTTATCAAATTCCTTGTATGAATTTTTTTTAGGCCGTAGCGTGAATATTTTTTAGGGTTAATTGGCGTGCATGAATTTTTTTTCATTTAGTTTTCTAATGGTCCGTCCCTTAATAAAGATAAATCAATACATTTAGCTGCCAATAAACTGAAGATTAGACCGATATCCGCCCCTATGATTGTCATCCGCGATCAAATTTCACCTAAAAGTCTTGCACAAAGTACAGCGCTTCCTTAACGACATGGAACTTTACCACAGTACAGAGTAGCCGTTATGTGTTTTCATTAACAAACATTGCGCAATTTTCATAACCCTTATTAAACGGACACCCTTTATTAAGCGGACACTTGGGAAGGTCCCGAAGGTGTCCGTTTAATGGAGGTTTCACTGTATATTATTTACTTACATCCATCAATGCTTTCTTATTGATGTAGTTGTCCAAAGAGCGACTTATGGCAAAACCATGAAAGATACTGCAGAAACAGAAGCGCCCATATAGAATCGTGTGTTTACTTTAACATATAAACTGTTAGTGTTCATGTTTCTGTCAATTAAAACCGTAAACTTCCTCGTGTAAGTCTACCGCCCCCCCCCCCTCCCCCACCCCCACATTAGTTAAAGGTCCATCTACCTGTAAACAAACAAACATCTCCGGTTGTAAGCAGTTTTCTAGCTTGAATTACAATGAATTCGATTTTTCATGACGTTAGGTTGAACCTAAGTTCATAAAGGATTTTGATTAGCACTGCGCGCTACGTACCTTGTTTGAAAACGCTTTTTTAGTCTGGTTATAAGTTTAGTTCTGGTTTTGTGATTCATTCAGATTTTTAAAGACAGTCTTACAGAAGTTAAAAGTGATGCAATTTTCTAAACTTGGTATGTGAAAGGGTTACCATTTGTCAATAGAAGGTGCTATACGAGAGGGGTAACTTCTCTGTCAAAAAAGCATATAAAAGTGTAAGAGGCCGACCTCGGCGCGGAGTCTCCCCATATAAACCTTTGTTGATACCCCATCCCCCCCCCACCCAAAAAAAGAAAAATTCATGTCAATCCTACCACTTCCGAGTGAGTACGTACCCCTCATTAAATCCCTCATTTTAAGATACTGTACAGAGAAAAGGCTTCCTGTTTCAGGATGCTAACCCTTGCTGATTATTTTGAATGATTCTACCCTGCTGTGTTTTCATCCTGGGACAGAATGGCTGCCAAATCTTATGAAGCTGGCGTGAGAAAATACTACGGTGACAGACTGACCAACATCTCAGATGACACAACAAGTGAAGAAATTAGGCACGTTTACGATAACTGGGCCAGCGAATATGACAAGGTAACAATAATTTCATCTGACCCCGTGGCATGGGTCCAGATAAGTTTTTTGAACAGACAAAAACTTGCACGGATCCGCCTTTCGATTACACCGAACCCGCGCAAGTTTATCAGGAACGCAAACAATACAGCAATCTGCAACAGAATTTGCACGGTTTTGCATTGTGTAAACGAGTTGCACAGGCCAAAAAATTCGTCCGTTTAAAATTTTTTCCGGACACAAGTAAACAGGGTCAGTTTCGTAATCAGGGGAAATTAAGTTTAATGGTTTTCATTCTCAATTCAGCCTCTCCAAGAGTCAAGAGAGTAGCTACAGAGGTTTCTAAATTCAGTGCCAGGTCTCTGAGATCTCTTAAGAACTCCAAGTTTAGTTTCTCCCTCTTACAATCCCCGTGTAAGTACATAGTCAGGGATAAGGATTTTTTTTATCTGACTATAACAGTCTATTCTCTACTCCGCAGGTCTTCTTCTCATTAAAAATCTCAAAAAGTTGCTACCAGAACATAAAAATGTATGAAAAGATAAATAAGTCAGTGTCTATGATCTTAAGTCTTAGTTTGAAATACCGGTTTCAGTATTCCCCTTCGAATACGAGGTACGAACTAAACGAACACAAATTTTAGAAAGTTTCTCAAAATAAGTAGACTTTTTTCAGACGTGGTTTAGGCTGAGTATTAAAAAACGCCACAACATTGTGCCAATTAGTTATTGTGACTCAAAAAATAATTCTCAGCAAGGAGAAATGTTTGGTGGAAAGGTCTTGCCCTGACTTTCCAACGGACAAGATCGCTCGAACACACAGCGCATGAACCGTTTCAAAATCCGGGGGGAGTATGACAATAGACAAATTGAACCATGCGTTTTTCATATTCTTGCTACGCATGGCATAATATCCAATCAAAATGGAAATTGTTGGAAAAATTGACGGAAACCCATTGTCCCACCCTCGTTCCCAGGGTCCTCTCGTTTTCCAATATGGCAGGAAAAGACCTGGGGACAAGGTTGCCATTTTTCAAATGACGTCACATTTGCCATACCTAGGTAAAATATTCTGGGAAGGTCACACTACTGATATCGGCCCCCAAGGTTTTCACGCGCAGTTGAAATATTTGGTGCGTAAATTCAAAATGGCAAGATGCTCAGGGATCTAGCCGATGAAAGAAACGTTTTTCTTTTTATCTCGTTGATATTTCTTACGCTAATTCAACGTGCAAGGTGAAGACAGGCGAAGACGCGGACGACTTGTGCCCCAAAATTCCTTTTACAACGTGAGCTATAGCCGCTTTTGTCATCACGACCTTCGCCGATGAGCGTCTATTGGCTAGCAACCTCGGTATTTCATTTTTCCCTAGCTATCGCTTTGGGGTAGCTGTCAAGGGAAAGTCTATTGTTCTCGAGACATATCCAAGCCCCAGACGATAAAATTTTCCCGATGTACGTTACCTAGGGAAAAATCGGTCACACCTAAAAAGCAAGTTTCCCTTGGTAAACTGTCAAGACGCCGAGTTTACCTGTAGGTAAAAAGTCTGTAGTGTGTGACCACAGCTAATGAAACGGTGGCCGAGTTAAACCTTGTCCTTGAAAAACTTTCTTTTTCTCTAAGTAATTTTCATCGCTGCTGGCCACACGAGTAAAAACGTTCTGCACTAAGATCAGACTTATTATGACTTGAGCCTAAATAGTTTTAAAAATTAAGCAGAATATAACGCTCGTTCATGGAGTGTCTTTATTTAACCCTACGTCTTAGAATGTTGTGGACGCAGCACGTTGTGTTTTCCACAAGCCACTTGCGGAATCTCTAGATGGAGCCCTCAAAGACAATTTTCCTGAAAAAGCAAAAGATGCCCTTAAAATCATTGACGTGGGAGCAGGAACCGGATTAATAGGAACAGAACTTCACAAACTTGGTTACAGTAATCTTCACGCGTTGGACATCTCACCTGAAATGTTAAAAGAAGCAAAGAAAAGAGATATTTACAAAAGGTTTTTTTGCGTCTCATTAAGTGACCAACAGATTCACGAAATACAAACAGGAGAGTTTGAGGCTCTTATTTGTGCTGGTAGTCTCCTTGCGGGGCATATCAGGGCAGCTGCTTTTGAAGAAATGGTCAGGATGGTAAAACATGGTAAGATTGTTGTCATTGTTTTTTTCTTAGTGTACAGTTTGTCATAAAAAGGAGTGTCAATCAATTCTTAACTACCTAAGTGGCGATAATGATAATAATAATAATGATGATGATGATGATGACAACGACGACTACGAAGATGTTGATGACACTGGATAAGTTTTATCTTGACAACAGGGGGAGGGTTTAGGGAAACAGACAATTCTTTTTCAGAGATTAAAGACTGTTTCTTTTGCCCCATTCTCGCGACATGACTATCATTACATTTTATAACAATAAGTATCACTGTAATTTTGAATTGTCAGATTTTGTTGTTGTCGTTCATAGGTGGTATAATCTGCTTCAACGTGCGGGATGGTCAGCTGGATGACTACCGGGAGAAAATACAGGAACTAGAGAGAACGGGACGATGGGAAGTGATCTCTAAGAACGCAGTGTCTTTTTTCGAAACTGAGGAAATGCCCAGAGAAACCTACGCTTTCTTGTTTAGAGTTTTGAGGAAGTAACGCCAACATTCAAGCTTGTCATTAGTAGTGGTAGCGCCAACATTAGAGACCTCTAGACTCGAGGACGAGAACGACAACGAGGACAAGATTTAACTTAAGGTTTTTTCAACTGTTCTTAAAAAAATAAACTCCGCGGAAACTTCATTGTACTTACAAGAAAAGTTAAGTCAATTCCATGCAGTAAACTAAAAATTGCTCAATAGCATATTTGATTTCACTTTCAATTTCCCCGAAAATTCCCTGATAAGGCAACGCTTTAAGAGGACAAGACGAATAACTGCGTGAGCTCGTGCAAATGCTTTGCCAATCAAATACGGATGGATCAAGAAAAGTTACCATATGAACACTCATGTACAAGCCCCAGGCGGGTCCAAGAAATAACTAGGTTGATCATGAGTTATCAAGCAAAGCACATGCAGATGGCGAGTACAGAAACCTCAGTTGGTCATCGACTGGAGCCGAGTTGGGCCTCGGCTTCGGGCTCGAGTTAGGAGTTGCATCTCGAATTGATCTTGCCTTGTTTCTTTGATTACTTTTTGTTGACCGTGATGTTCTGTTTTTTTTTTTCTTTCAAAAGATCCCCACGTAGCGCGGTCTTCAGAGAAGAGAGTCTAGAGGCTGTTGCCTGGTACATATTTGACCAACAACAAAGCTATAAGGGTGTCTAAGTAAATTAATTAAAAAAACAAAAACTAATTTAAAAATGCAATAAACTATAATATTTTAATTCTTCAAAACTCTGTATAAAAAACCAAGGATGTCCTTCGGCAAGTCATCGTTTTCATATAAAGGAATCTTTTTTTCGCTGACTTTTATCCATCGTCCATCTTTCTCGAGTTCCAGCATCATTCCTTGGTAGTCGCCTAACTCAGTGTCTCGGATATCAAAACAAATGAGGCCAGCTGCAAAGAAAAAAGTGCCATCGTGAATAAAAACACTAAGGTCCACCTTTTTTTACAAAACCAGCTTCCCAGACAAAAATAAGTGGTAAAGAAGAAAATTAATAGTAAAGCTGAAGAGATGAGAGCTCGATACTGTTAAAAAAGGTAACTAGAGCTCAGGCTCCAAACGGTGGTGTAGCCGCAGCCTTTACGGGCTTTAAATTTGCACACAAAAAACTTTATTTCTACATCTTCTACAATCAATAGGAACAAGGCGAACCGAAGAGAAGCGATGTGAAGTAGAGCGAAACAAAGTGAAGCGGTACTGATAAAAACAACAATTAAACAATTACAAGGTCAAGATAAAATAACCAACCAATTGAGCGAAAGTAATAAGGCAAAATGAAAATGCGAAGAAACAAACGAGATACTAAACACGATAGCGGAATAAGATGAAACACAAAATGAAAAGACTTAAACTGGACCAGCGAAGCACAACAAAGAACTGACGCGAAAATTACAATCGAAGCTAAATATGCTATATGCAAAAAAACCTTAACACGAAGAACAAAGATACGCAAACAATGAACGGCTCATAAACCTAAAAAAACTATACTTAAGGCGCGAACACGAAAATAACTAAAACGCGGCAAACACACAAACGCTAAAGAAAACGCAAAACGTTCCTTGCGCTTAAGGGTGGAAAACACTATCCGCTGGATAAATAAGAAACAGTGTATAGCGAAACTTGTTCCTTGTATAAGGATTTATAGTGGATAGCGATGAGCAAGTTTTGAACAACTTGACACAGAAAGGGTGCGACATTTCACAGATATGCAATTTGGAAAGAGTTGTGTTGAGTTGTGTTGATACAATACTTGAAACAGGTTAAAGAAATCAATAAAGTTGACTCTTTCTTAACGGAAATCTCCGTATAAGACGAAACCTCGATGAAACGGACACCTAGAGTTGGTCCCTTCTTTTCTTTACTCCCTTTATTTGACTCTCTAAAGGACAGACATCCCTCTAAGACTGCCCCAACAGTGTCCGTCTTAGAGAGTTGACTGTAATAACAAGAACAAAAACAACCACAAACAAATATAAATCAAGACAAAAACAAAACAACCCCACACCACACCACATCAGGACGGCACTCTCTTATTTGGCCTAAAGAGGTACGCGCAACTGAACAGGATATTGAGTCTTAAAGAGGGTATGCAATTTTAACATTTCGCTTATTGAAATTTGGGCCGAAAACCTTTAAAATGGTGTTAAGGTTGGCGATAAGCGGTCTACATTTATGTTAACACAATAAGATGTTTTTCTCTAGTTTGAAGAATTACTGAACCGTTTGCAAAACGAAAGGAATAAAGGTTTTAAATTAAGGTTTCCTGTATTCAACAAGGTAGCGAAATGAGCACTTTTAGCCTTAAACAGGGTGAGGGGTTTGAACACCTTGGCGGCAAATTTCTACCTAATTCTCTTGAGTGCCACGGCCTCGCGACCAACACCATCAACAACAACAACCAAACAAACTAAAACAAAGAGGCGACTTAAAACCAGCAAAATAAAAGACAAAATTGAGAGACAAAATAAAAGACAAAATCGTGGTCACAGAATGATAAAGAGGGTTGTAACTATTACTACAGGCATAAATTTGGTCTTTTTGCGATCAAAGCAATCAAAACAGTTCAGTAACACTTAAACGGGGGGACATGCTTATGTAGCTGCCATACCTGTAGTAGTATGTGTCCGGAGTTTCCCTTTTATAAACTTTTTCACGCACAAAATAACACTAAAATGCTTTCTCGACAATACGTTGACTTTCCTTAGCCGAATAGTGCATTTTTCCGCCCCAGACCCCGTTTCCGAAATGGCAGACTTTGCTGCCTACATACCCTTCAAACGTGCAGACAGACGGTGTTCTATGTATCGTTTGATTGATGAAAATCTATTTCCAAATATTTTTCATTAGGTCGCGCAGCATTAAAAATAATGGTAATTGGACTATAGGTCTTACCGATCCTAACCATTCTGATCATTTCCAAAAACGCAGAGGAGCGAGCGTGTCCCCTAAACAGTGTACCAACGCAAATCAGAGCATCATATTCCCCAGTGTCTATTTCAGGAATCCGCTGATCACTCAACGAGGCGCAGATGAACTTTTTGTAGACGTTTTTCTTTTTTGCTTCGTTTAACATTTCAGCTGAAATATCCAACGCGTCCAGTACATTGTAGCCAAGCTCATGAAGTTCCAGACCTAACAGTCCCGTACCTGCACCGACTTCAATGATTTTCCACTCATTCTTTGTTTTGCCTTCGCAATCTTGTTTGATTGAGTCATCTAAATACTGGCACATTGCTCGGTACACAACACAGCGCGTTGACAGGACTTGCTGAAATTGTCAATCAACCGCAGCTTTCGATCAATGCATAATAATGATAATAGCAAAGATAATGAAAGTAAATAACAATTATTCACCGAAGTGGAGGTGGCTAGTCCTGGTTATTTACCGAACTGCGAAGCAGTGAGGTAAATATCCACGACTAGCCACCGACACTGAGGTGAATAATTGTTGTAGTATATACTAAAACAGTGAGATAATTGAGCACAAAAATGACGATTTTTAACTCAAATACTGTTGCCAACGATTACAATTTTGGCGCATAATGACCGGGCTGCTGCGGCCGTCGCTTTTTCTTGCCGAGAATTAAAACTTTTGAAGGCATTTGTTTAGCTCTTGCGGGGAAATTTCTTCAAAAGGAGTTGTGAATTCTTTTCGTATTTAAAATCATTCTATAAAAAAATATTATTAAATTTAGTTTTAAGCTTTTTTATGAGCAACTCAACTAAATAAAGCAAGCAAGACTTAAACTTAATTTGCATTTGTAAACAAAAACTTTTTCACCGGTTTTATCGATAAATTCGTATCAAAAAGACAAAGCTTTACCTGTTAAAACTTCCAATCCGAACTTCGTCACCTTCTTCGTGTATTTCGGAAACAGCTTGCTTGATTAGTTGTGAAATTTCTTTGTTTGTTTACGGCAGCAAACCAGGAAGGCATTTTGCTCGCAACTTACGCGAGTTTGGCGTCGCTCGCTCGGAGGAACTGGAGGTGAATCAGTGAATAGTGCAGGATATTCACTGATTGAGTAGCCAATCAGAGCGCGCGAAAAACACTATCCACTGTTTCAGTATATACTAAAAATAACTATAACTAATAATAACAATCATCATCATCATCATCATCATCATTATAATTGTAACGCTTGGAGAAGAAGGTAAAAGAAGATATTTGATCAAAAGTGTGAAATATAAAATTCCTTCAACCATTTTCTTGACTGAAAGTGGCTACATACATGTACATACAATGACAAATGGCTGGAGGCTATGCCCATACCTTTGAGGCTAAAAAAAAAATGTAACAAACGAACTTTCAGGAAAGAGCACCTCATGCACAGTTTTATGTTTTTTACCATCTTTAAATTTACGACAGCTACCTTGAGAGTGCCGGTTACCGCCCTCCTTTTAAGTCAATTTATTCTTCCAGTGGACTATCGTTTCAACATTTGCTTACGCTGTAGTTGCAGCCGTGTACAGCCGCTCCTTCCCCTAGTACTGTGTAAACCTGAAAAGTAAGTTATCACCATCTCGCGAAATCGAGGAACGAAAGACTCGTCCCGAGAGACGAAAGTCTTGTCTCGCGAGGCGGTTAAGAAATTGCAAGTATCAAGTGTCTTTCGAGGTTTTCCGTCACAATACGGCATGCACTCGACCAAGCAGGTGATGTGATGAATTAGAGGCAAGAGATGCTCTAATTAGAAGTAGCTTAAAACTACAGTACAGTATCAACGAAAAATGAAGGAAAATTTACAGTCTTAAACGCGCTTGTCAATTATAATTGCGAAACCTCTCCGAGAAATACAGTGCAAAAACTAGGATAGTAACAGTAAAATGGATAGTACGCGTACATCGTCTGTTTTCACTATATTTATTCGAATATTTCATTTAAATATGTGATACCCTCGGCGTCACAGGCTTTTTGCTCGGGTAACTATGTAGACTCAACAGAAACCGGAAACCGCACATGAAAAGTCTCTGGCATCCGCAGTAAATGTGCAATAGTAAACAGCGAGAAATGTCACTATCAAGTCCATATAAGTTAAACATAGGAACCTTTAAGATTTTAATTGAAACAACTGCATTTGCTCTTTCTGAACTGGCTAAAACATTCGCCAAGACAAATGTAAGCTGCGTGTCTAGAACTCCCTTCCAGTCTCCCTTGCAAAGTCTCCCCTCAACTTCCCCAGGGTGTATACGGGGGAACAACAGCAATAAACGTTCCGCGATAAAAAAATAACACTGAACATCCTTCTTGTAACTTGAGGACCTTTGCGTGGTCTTGGCAGCCTAGGGCCGAGAAAAAGTGCTCCACAACTTAAGATTGACATGTGCATAACAATAATCATAACATCATCAACTAATGCAGGAGAAAAGTTACAGCCAAAGGCTGCTTTTACAAAGTAAAAACATCATGACTTGCCCTACGAACTGATTCTTACTGACGGCAAAGAAATCAGTTGAAAAAATGTGATACACGGGTAGAGTTGTTCTTTTGCTTATCAAACCTATAGCGTTTCTGCCGTTTTTGTTGCCGTCGCCGTCGTCGTTGCTTAAGCTACCTTTTATATTTATCTGCGGGTTTTACACGACAAAATAAATCAATTTAAATGTCTTTATTACCTCGTCATAACTGCTCGCCCAATCACGATACAATTGTCTAATCTCCTCCTCTGATGTGCTTTTTGAAACGTTCTTTAACCGATCGCCATAGTATTTACTGTATCCAGCTTCGTACGTTTTCGCAGCCATTGATCTAAAAAAAAAAAAAAGGAATCAATTAAAAAGAATAAATAAATAAACAAATAAATATAACTAGGTTATGCTGACCACATTTGGAAGATTTATGACATGATTTGCCCAATAATAAGTTATCAGTAAAAAATACATCCTGCAAAAGAAGTTGTGCTGTGGATCCTGAGCGCACAGCTTGAAAAATTTCGAATGCTCATCCAACAAAGAAAAACAGAATAACTGAATAGAAATATGACAGCAACAACACAAAAACGCTTGTACATGTAAGAGAAAAAAAAATCTACATGAAAAACGTTCATTTACTGTCTATAATAATATTCTGACAGTCTTCACCCTGGACTTGCTACTTAATGTCTTGGTTGTAATAAGATTGCATTTCTTAACGATCCTCAATAGCCTGCCAACCATTTAAGGTCTCAACAAGTGATCAGGAGAGTCAGGAGGGTGAGTCTGGTCAAACTATTAAGGATAGCAAAGATTTGGTTTTGCATTCTACTCTAACTAAGATAGTACGCGCGCACTGATTGGCCGAGAGGAGTGTTTGCATGAGAGTATGTAAACATGGTTGTGGCGTCAAGTTGTTTGGCTCTTCTCGCGCTAATCACGCAAGCGCGAATTTGAAAAGTTTTCGAGTTCAAAACTCGACAAGTTTACTTTATTTACCCATTCCTTCGTCGGCTGAAACATGGAAAATCGTTACAAAGAAGGTGTGTCAATTTTTCATCGCTTAAGCTGACATTTTAAGCGAGAAAAATCCGTATTTTGGAAAGCATCTTTTTGCAAAACAAGAACTGATTACGCGAGCAAGACTTCGTGGACAAGATTTTGCGACTGGTAAGAATTTCTCTTTTAATCAGTGCCATACAAAGAGTTTTACGTTTTTTTCTGGGGAAAGTTATATTATAAAAGCAATACAAAACTTTTTTCCTGTGTTTGAATAGCCTGATATAAACACTCGAGGAGTTGGGAGAATTCTCGACGGTTATAAAAACCTTCGACTTCGCCTCAGGTTTGCATAACTGTCTCGAATTCTCCCAACCCCTCTCGTGTTTATATCAGGCTATGCAAACACGGAAAACGTTTTCTACTGCTTAAATGTTCCACTCCACTTCCGGGGATATTTTATTGATAGCCCTAGGCTCCAGAGGGGATCGGAGAAGGGGTACTCACTCTAGATTTAAAAAAAAATGACGATGATCGAAGAATTTTGGGGTTTGTAATTTTCAATTTACAATGTAGGGATTTTTTGGGCAAACTCAATTAAATAATTATCTGCAGGAGATTTGTTTTGTGCCACTTATCCTGGCCTTGTCTCGTGGTTTCACATTCTGGTCATACCCAAAAAGGGTTTTTGCTTCAGTTCAATTGGTACATGTATGATGAAGGTGTGTGTTATATTTTTATCATTTCAATTATACAATGGAACATTTTCACGGCTCAGAATTTGGGCATGGGATTTTTTTGCGGAAATTTTTTTGTCAGGCGGATTTTTGGGTTTTAATTTTTGCCTCCATTCAATCCTCTTTGTAACTTTTATTATGGAGTTATCTCCCATAAGCCCAAGGCCATCTTCTTCAGCTGAAGAGTGAAGCCAAGATTAGCAACAAAGCTGTGAAGGAAACCTTTAGTTACCAATTCAAGGTGGTCTCTTAAAATACATGTATAAAGACTAGACCAAAAATGAGCACACTTTAACTCTCTAGCACCCCGGCACATGCACACTAAGGGATAGGATCATTCTCATGAGTTCTTGCTCCCTTAGAGTGCATATAGTGGGTATAACTCAAGCTGAGCAACCACAGTAACAACAGACAGATTTTGAGTAAATACTTCCAAAACGCTTGGAAAATTCTCATGAGTTCTTTATTCCTTTGTGTGCATGTGCCCTGAATGCTAGAGAGTTCAGTTGTGCTGTAACTCAAGCTGAGCAACTAACAACCGACAGATTTTGAGTAAATACTTCCCAGACGCTAGGAAACATTTTGAAATAAAATTTAATATGCAGTAATAATAATGTTGACCTCAGCTTTTGTATGAAAATGAAGAATGATCTCGAGAGAATGCTAATCAGCCATCTGCATAATTCTTCATATCATACTCAATAATTGTTAACAATTTATTAGAGCGATTTTCATATGACCTTGAAATGAAAACGCACGAACAAAACAGAAACAACAAACGACCTGAAATAGAGCGATTTGATTGGTTTATCGAAAGGATACAAATGCACGTCGGTTTTGGTTGGTTAAGCGAACTCGGGTGAAAAAACTTCATGCCCCAAATCTTTCCAGAAATCAACCGATACTTCTCTTTGACATCATACTGCAACATGATTGGCCAATCAAACAATGCTTTTTCCATATTAGGTTTTTCGTTGGTGGGAAAACAAAGAGGCCATGTTTTGATCTTTTCCTCCATTGGCTGATAAAATAAATAACAAACACTTACTGGAATCACTTTTCAAGGTCATACAAAAATCGCTCTATTTAGATAACACGGTCGAATGTAATGTTCTCAACCTAACCAAGTATCCCAAACAACTAAAACAATAAAAGAGATTAAAATGATCTGTGCAACATACTGCTGCAATTTTACAGTCATTCAATCAATATGATATACATAATATAAAAATAGTAAAAATAAAAATACAATGTTCAACAATTGCATAATTCTTGCTTCTCACTGCCATATTCCCACCAAAAGACCACAAAATATACATCCTATTCATTTTACGATCTAAGGTCTATTGAATGACTCTTGTCTGAAATTTATGTATCGGTCAAATCAAAGCTTGGTTCAACATCTCCATGGGGTCCCATGGGTATACATGGGCATTCAGCGCCTTTGCCTTCCCAGGGAGGGACGAGAGGAGGGGATGATTTGATCATCATGGTCTTTTGGGGATCAGGGAATGCATAAAAGCAGTGGTGAATTTGAACCCTAGCCTCTATTTCTTCTGATATGTCTTTCTGTTTGCATTAAGGCATGGCAAGTCATTGAAAAGTTTGGCATGGCCAGTTTAGATCATTAAATTTTAAAGAGGATGGTGGATCAGCCAAAAAGCAAAGAATTACACAAGCTTTGCTCTAGTGTCTGCAGACTCATCAATTAAGGTGCATCAGTTCATTAGTAATTAAGCTACATTAAAAGTTAATTAAATTAATGGTCCATTTTAATTACCCTGGGGTTGAAGCATATTGATCACCTAAAATGGTGCTCTTATGGGTCATTTGAATGGTGTTTTAAGGAATCACTAATTTTTCAAATATTCAAATGCCTGGAGGCAGGGTCTAAAGTACAGGTCACATTCCACAGGTTAAGAGTACACTGCTCCGTCGATAAATTACCAAACCACACACATTCCCCTCGATCTAAAAGAGCAGTTTGTTAAGAGAATAGGGCTAGGAGACACTTTTAATGCTATTCATTTATCTGTATCATTGTGACCTGTACAAAGTGACCTGTATTGTAGACCCGCCGCATTGTGAATGATATATTTTCCATGTCGAATGTCGTCGATCTCTTACCACCACAAGTTTTTTCGACGATAACTTTGAAGCAATGTAAATCACCTTTTAGAACAAGTTCAGAAGTTGACCAAGGTGACTCCAGCGTTCAGTGTAAGAACCTTTGATGATGTCTACCGCTCTGCTGTTAGATCCGCACCAGTCTCCTGGGATGCCAACAGAAGAGCGCGGTTGTCACGCAATGTTATAATTCATCACGCAAAGAACACTCTTTCGAGAACAACGTAATCATTTCACAAAAATTGTTCCAGTTTTGCTGCTCTTTCCACTCATCGCTGTTTCTCCTTGCCTGGATTAGCTTGTTAGTAATCCGCTGATGGCGGTCGGGTAAGTTGAAGTCAACTGAATTCGAAAAGGTAACTCAAACAACGGATCAATCACTGATTTTATCAGGTTGGTGTACAGTTGTAGTTTTTCAAAATTTCCACATTAAACGACCGCCAACGTTTAGTGAATTCTCTGTTATAGGTGGTCTCGCCAGCTTGATATTGACAAGAACCCCAAAACTTGAATTTTCCTGGCTCCTTAGAAAACTTAAGCCTAGGATAATTGGTCAGGGATTGGTACAAATGCCGGTATGTTTGGTGATGAGGGTCTATTCATTGTAGCAATTGGCCCATAAGCCAACAAGACCCCCCCCCTCCCCCTCCCCCCCCACCCCCCAAAATAGTAGAGGCCCCATTTTTAAGAAAGAGGGCCTAAAGTACCCTAAAGGTATCTGAACATTTTTGTTCCACTATTGCTGGTTTAATTTTTTCCTTCACTTTTTTGATCCCCGTTTAACTGCATCTAGTTGAGCTATTTTCATTACAGTCAAGTAACTGGTAATTAATATTTTGGTTTAAAAGTCTCAGTTGAGTGACACAATTTTTAACAACCTTTCTTTTACAACTTGAAAGATGCACCCCCAACTGTACACTTCACTCCCAGTTTCGTACCAAAGTCATAAATCTATAGATACCTTCAAATAATACCTTTAAATTCTTTACTCCGGTATTACCTCACCGCTATTTGCCATGCCATATTTGTGGTGGTATGTTTCCCATTGCAGAAATCCCCTAATGCCGCATCCTAGAAATACAGTTGAACCCCTCCACATTGGCCACCTTGGGAACAGAAGAAAGTGGCTGTTCTGGAGAGGTGGCCATGATTATGGGGAGTGGGTGGCATTTAGAATTTAGGGCTTTGCTACCATAACATGCAAAAAAAATCAAAACTTTAGCTACGCCTAGGGTGCTCAGAGTGTCACTCTGGAGAGCAACTATAGCTAGCTCCCCTTAAAATTCCCCTGAAGCAAAAATCAATAGGATTTCTTGTGTGATCATTTATCATACTTCCCGACGTAAAATTTCAGGCATAAAGAAGGAATTCAGTAATTTTTATTTTCAGGGGACAAAAACTTTGTACCAGAATAATTTAAAGAATATTGCATTCTTTTTTACATTTTTGTGAAAAAACAGGTAAACTTCTGAAAATTTCATGTGTAAGATGTAATTTTGTGAAATTTGACATTCATTTTCTTGGGCTCCCGTAAGAAATTTTCTTAATGGTGTTGTTGCAGGTGACTGATTACATCTCTAGCCCTTGAAAAATGTAAAAAAGAATGCAATATTCTTTAAATTATTCTGGTACAAGGTTTTTGTCCACTGAAAATTAAAATTACTCAATTTCCTGATGGATTCCGTCTTAATATAAATACTGTTTTTTTATACAGTATATCATTAAGTGTCAGGTCCTTAGTTCTGATATGTCAGTTACCAAGAAACCACCTGAAAAGATCTGCAGCATAACTTAATCAAGCCTTCACCCCCACTCTCTCCCTCCAAAAACATGCTTATGGAAGATGTTTTTTACATGTACCATAAAATCTCTAAATTGTCCATCATCCCAGTAACAAGCTTTGTATCAGGAGTACTCCACTAGTATATAATAAATGTTAACCTCTTTTTACCATTCAATCTAGTTAATGTATTTCATTTTGACCTCAGAATGGCAGCCAGATCTTATGAAGCTGGTTTTAGAAAATACTATGGTGACAGAGTGACCAACATCTCAGATGACACATCAGATGAAGAAATTAGACAAGTTTATGACCACTGGGCTAGAGATTATGACAAGGTGATTAAAATGTATCAAATCAAGTCCAGAGACTATACTGGATCAACAAGGTTTCTTTCATCATCCTCCCCACCCCCAACTCCCTTTCAAGAGTTGGAGGATATAATTTGATGTTACCAGTTTTTTTTAAAAATTGAATGTATCTTAAACCTGTTTCACACTGAATCCTTTTATTTAATAAAGAAACTGTAGGTTTTTAAACTCCTTATTTGATCTCCTTTTGTTACTATCCTTTGTGTGAACATGTGCACCTTGATGCACTCCATCATTTTTGTCATAAAATTTTACATGTGCATTGTTGAGGTAGAGATGGAGGGGACAAATCCTGTTGTCCCATTCAAAATTTTCTGGGAGCGACAAGTTTCATGTTACATTAGTTTGATTTGTATTAATTAGATGTAACAATACAAGGTTTTTTTGTAATTTCCATATTACTTCCAATTACTGATTTCAATTTGAGAGTAAGGTATATAAGTTGGTCACAAATTTAAGATAATTCACCTTAAAAAGTGACTGTAAACTTTTTAAGTGATTATAAGGGCTAGAAATCTAAACCCAAGGACATTATGCTCCTGCATGCTTCTAAACAATTTCCATGCCCTGTCCTGGAGGCTTGAACTATAATATGTTTCATTCTTTTGAGAGGGGAGGGTGATAGCAGATAAAGTCTTACCCTGAAATAGCAGTAGCTGATTCAGATCTTCAACATTCAGTATGGGAGGCAGGGGAGGGAGTTGCTTGCTCATCCCGAGTCATCCCAGGATCAGATTAAAGCCTAGCATAAAAAATAACTCTTTTTGACGCCTTCAGGCTTCAGTTTAGGTAAAAAAAAAATGGTCGGGCCTTATCCTTGGACCCCCTTCCCTATATCTGCCACTGCTGTATGTGTTATTTTAGTAAAATCCAGCTAGTGGTCTATTATCAATGCTCCGTTCTGATTGGTTGAGCTACGACTAGGCTATATTTTATAGCCCACTAGTAGCGAAAAGCTCCAGCTTTCAATGGCGGCTGAATCGCTTTTGGTAGCTTAAGTTGTTTTGTCTCGATATTTTTGACCAGCTAGTTGGATTTTACTAAAACAATTCTTATTCCTGTTGCCCTCATTGCCTCTGAGTCAATAGCCCATTTGGACTTGAGGAATAATTGTTAAATATTCTTGACTTACACCATTGGAAATTAAGTCCTATACATGTATTGATATCGGACTTAATAAGCTGTATTGAATTAAACACAAAAATAAGTGGCCCATCTGTTGTTTGCGTTTATCTCTGTCCCTTAGAATGTTGTTGAGGCAGCACGTGGTGTTTATCACAAGCCACTTGCTGAATGTCTGGAGGGAGTTCTCACAGAAAATTTTCCCGAAAAAGCAAAAGATGACCTTAAAATCATTGACGTGGGAGCTGGGACAGGATTAATAGGAATAGAACTTCAAAAACTTGGTTACAGTAATCTCCACGCGCTGGATATTTCACCTGAAATGTTAAAAGAAGCAAAGAAACGGAACATTTACAAGAGGTTTTTTTGTGTCGGATTAAGTGACCAACAGATTACCGAAATACAAACAGGAGAGTTTGATGCCCTTATATGTGCTGGTACCCTCCTCACAGGGCATATCAGGGCAGCTGCTTTTGAAGAAATGGTCAGGATGGTGAAACATGGTATAATAACTAATCATTGATTGTTATTGTTGTTGCAGTCACGGCCTCTGATAGAGTGCAAAAAATACTAGGAGATTAAGGGGAATCTTCTGGAGGTCACGTTACATGGCAAAAAGGTCTATTATATTAAAAAAAAAAGAGTTTTCCGACCTCAACACGGCCTGGTTTCCCCGCGAAATGACGTTCGAGGAACGAGCGCAGAAATTCCATACTGATGACAACTGATAACACGTCTAGCCTTTTGTACATTATGCTAGCATTTTTTCGAGCATTTTAGTGAGGCAAAAGCATTGAGCATTATTCGAGCATTTTAGTGGCATTTTCCCCGGAAAATTAGTTTTCCGAGAAAATAAAATAGAAATTAACTTTTTTCAGGAGCCCATGCCCCACGAGCTCCTGCGTTTTTAAAGAAAATGAAGAGTAAAACTCAAAATTCACAAAAAACCTAATACAGCTGTTTTTTTGGCTGTATTTATGAACTTGTACACGTTGTAGTTGTTACTTGCAACACTTGCACGTTTTTGTAAGTGTAAACTTTGAAATTAATTTAAAAAACCGTTTGTATAATGAACATTATCCGAGCATTTTAGTGACTTTTTTGGGGAGACCGAGCATTTTAGTGCGAAAAATGGAGCATTAAGGTGGAGCATTTTAGTGGGGAAGCAAAAGCATAATGTACAAAAGCGTAAACACGTCTCCATAGCTATCCAGATCTCGGTAGAACTTCTGATTAAACCAAGCAAATTTTTAACCAATCACAAACAGTACCCATATCTGGGTAGTGACGCGTCATCAGTATGGAATTTCTGCAGTCGTTCCTCAAACGTTATATCACGCGGAGTAATGGCGTCGTGAAATGTCGGCAGCTTTCTCAGGCTAGATAATCAGAAGCCCGCTGTTGTTGTTGCTTTGTTTATTTTTGTTCTTATCATGCTCACGAAATGAAGACTTATACAAATACTTCATTTTAATTGTTTGTAGGTGGTGTAATCTGCTTCAACATCCGGGATAATCAGCTGGTTGACTATCAAGCAAAAATACGGGAACTTGAAAAAGCGGCAAGATGGGAAATGATCACTGAGAACGTAGTGTCTTTTTTCGAAAGTGAGGAAATGCCCAGAGAAACTTACGCTCTCTTGTTTAGAGTTTTAAGGAAATAACGCAAAAATTCCAGCTCGTAACTACGTAGATTCTGAAATATGAAAACCTCAGCAAATTTTTGACAAGTCTGACGCTGTTTTTATTATTATTATTATTATTATTATTATTATTATTTTATTTTATTTTATTTTTTTATCTTCAGTTTTTAAGTTTGTGTTGTAAATAGTCCTGTTTTAGACTTTTTTAACCAATAAACTGTGGTAGAAAATCAACTTCTTTTGAGAGTTCCATGGCTCCTCAGGGGGGAGGGGTGGGTATAGGAGAAGAGGAAATGGAAGGAACAAATCCTGTTGTCCCATTCCAAATTTTCTGGGAGCGACACTAAAAACGGCTGCGAGCAAGACTATTGCAGAGGCAAAAGTGTCCTTGCCCGCGAGCTCTTGTTACTCAAATCATGTCCCCTGGGCTTACAGGGAAACTTATGGCCAAGAAGAATGGGGAATGGGAGAGACTAAGATCAAGTTTTTTTCTATTCAAACTTCCTTTTTTTTTATTGGCTGTTGTCAGGAATGGGATTTAAGCACACAAAGATACGGCAATGTTGTTACTACCCTGAGCAGGCTGAACTTTCCATGCAGTTCAAATTGATTCCATTTAATTTAATCGACTGGTTCGTAGCTTCAGATATGTTGTTGTTCTAGAGCAAAAATGGTCCCTGGTCTGTCACGGGTGCTCCGTTTTTCTTTTTTTCTTAGAAATTTCGGAAATCACTTTTCGAAAAAATATTAAAGCCATGTCCGTAAAGAGAGGAAGTGGGTCAATAAACAAGAAAGAATAAAAGGAAGGAAAAGCGACAAGAACGTGATAGTTAACTTTTAGCCTTATTGTAAATAGGATCAACATTTCGTCCTAACGCTGTGCCTCGGCGAATTCCGATTCCTTGACGGCAGAACTTGGATTCCATTTCCAATGGTTCGTGTGATTCCGGATTGCTTGAATTGAGAATTCTGGATTCCAAATCCCATCATTCCGGATTCCACAAGCAACAAATTCTCAAATTTCGGTTTGCGGATTACCTTACATTGGCCGAGACACTAGTTGACGCAACACTGGTTGAATAATGGCAATTTTATCTCGTCCGTCAGCAATCTGTCGTTTCTTTGTTTACTAATTTACTTTGTTGTTGTTGCTGCTGATTTGTTTGGAGATCTTGTATACATAGCCAATCATGTGACGTTAAGAACAATGCCCTCTTTGTTTTCATTCTAGATAGAGGGAGGTGTGACCGGGGGAAAATTTGCCAATATCGCCAGTATCCATGATCAGAAATGCCCTCTTTAAAGGACTCATTTCTTAATTCAAATTCTCATTTTTAACTTGAAAAAACATCCCTAAACTTTGAAAGCACGTATAGCGCTGATAGATTTCAAAACACCTATTCAAGAAAGCACCCTACCTCCCCTAGACTCAGTCAGACTAAGTCAAGTCAGTCAGTTGTAGCAAGGTCATTCATTCGAAAGCATATTTAATTTCACTTTAAGTTTCCCGAAAGTTCCCTGATTAGTCAACACCATAGCAGTACAGCTTTGATCGCATCCCACTTTACTTTCAGACGTACTATCTTAGTTATTTCATAAAAGGAAATAAAACATAAAGAAAATCTATGAAATTCCGTGACTTCAAAACCCCATATTTTAACACTCTGTCTTCCTGTTTCAGAACTGTCAGAGTACCGTATCCGTAGCCTCCTTGGCCAACGATTTAGTTTTGCCAAAGTTCGTGCAAGGGGCTCGCACGGAAATATTCAAGAAAATAGTTCATATGTCGTAATTATAGAAGCACCTTATTTGTTGGCTAGCCAGCCGTCCGCACTTATCATAAACTCATTTTAAACTCTAGATTGGTGATCCAAAGAAGTTTGAATAAATGTTGAAGGAAGAAATTAAAAACAGAGTATACTAAATGAAATTAATAAAAAAAAAAGAAATATACCAGTCAGCCGTAGCAAGGTAGCATATTTAATTTCACTTTCAGTTTTCCGGAAGGTTCTCATTGGTTAGTCAACGCCATAGCAGTACATCTTTAGAGATTTGATGACATCGCACTTTACTTTCGCACTTCTCTAATCATCTGACCACGACTCGATTACAAACGGTACAGTAAAAACCCGTGACTAAGAACCTGGTTTTTAAGAACCTGTTAGCCTTAAATTTTGCCTCTTAGGCCTCCTCTATACAAGAACCTGTTTAGCCTAAAATTTAAAACGGGTTCTTATTTTTAAATTTTTAAATTTTTTTCTTCCATCATTGGCTTTTTTAATATTCATTCAAAGATATTGTAACCGAAGTCACGCGAATTAGTGTCCAACCGCTTTATTTTATAAATCACACTCCTACGGTACTGTACAACCAAAAATACAAAGAATACGAAATTACGAAAAATGTAGAAATCAGTACAAAATAACAAATACATCAAAGAAAACGGAAAAGCGTACAAATAGCGTATGACTAAAATTTACCTTAACGGTTTCTTGACTTAACGTTAAAAGGAATGAGCTGTTCTTGACCGATAAAAATTGTAAAAAACACTGACCGACAAGACTAAGTTTATACCAAAAAACTTGACAGATTACAGATTACAGATTACAGATTACAGATTACAGATTACAGATTACAGATTACAATATAACAAAAGAAAACTATAAACAATTACAACTAATTGCAAGTAGACGCGAACAAAAGAAACAAAGAAAACCCTAAGTTCTAGAAGTTTCGCTTTAACACACCGGCCTCGAAAGGCAGACGGGCATTCAAGCCTTGCCTTTCTTAAGAAAACTAAGCGAAACTAGTAAACGAAACTT